>SWBJ01000157.1:0-107640 GCA_024195555.1 Aureobasidium sp. EXF-12298
ATTGTGATTGGCTGGAAACCTTGTTTACTATGGACAGCTCATACCCCTTGCGGGGTAAATAGCTTGAGAAAATCAAATCAAATCAAATCAAATCAAACCTCTCATACACAGCATTTCGATGGTGAGTGTACGCGATCATATCTTAATACTGTACACTGTAAGTGCGGAGTGGCTATCGGGGATGGGAAGCCATGCAATGTCTTCGAACGTTTCAGCAAAGCATCGACGACAATGACCGGCTCAACACGATGAGAACGCAATGATGAACAGAGCACTGTGTGACGAGGCACTTATTAAGAATCATGATTCACTTGGATATATACGAACTGCTTAAACATAGATCTCTTGTAGAGTACCGTAACAAGAAAGCCAGATTGAGCGTCTACCTGTTTGCTTCAATCTTCTTGACCAATTCCCCGCCCAATCTTGCCATCTCAGCGAGAACAGCAGTCTTGTTGATCTCAGCGATAACCTCCTCACCCTTCTTAACCGGCACAGTCGAGTACGAAAGGTTGACCTTCCAAGCTCTGGCAGCAGTGACAGGACTCCACAGACCGGCGATAGTAGTGCTGCCAGCTCCACCGTAGAACAGCGCTAATGACTGGCCGTATACGTTCTGCAGTTCGTGGAAGAAGGCATCCGTGGGTGCATAGTCGACAAGTTCTGCATTTGTTTCTTCGGCAATGGCAAGGTTCTTGTACTTGCCGCTCGCCGCCTTGGACTTGGTGGTTGTGTAAGCAGGGTTGAGGTGAATAACAAAGTCGTAGTCGCCAAGCGGTGAGGCAAAGAGAGTCTCGATATCCAGTGATAGTGACTTGGACTCGACTTCTGCAGTTGCAGCCTTGGCTAGTGCGGTCATGCGTCCACAGACGACCTTTGCAGGTGTACCGTCTGTCCATGTCGTACCCTCAAGATCGATGCTACTGGCGACAAAGAGGACGACACGGTTGAGTGCTGGGTCCAGCTTGCGCCAAGCTTCGAAGCGTGTTGTTGCTGCTGTTACGTTATCTGTGTTGAGGTCTCCGCCAAGATCCACAATCAAGGGGTCGGCACGCCAGTCGAAGCGTGAGAGGAAGGAGAGAGTGCGGAAGAAGGCAGCCTGTGTTGACGAGGGAGTGTTATACGGCCACGGGCGAGTGAATGTGTGAATAGCGAACAGCTCAATGACTTCCTCGGAGTAGTGATTGCTCAGGAGATGCTCCGAGAACCATTTCTTCAACAAACGTACAGTAGGCGAGAGAACAGGGTATCTAGTGCAAAGCTTCTGCAAGGCCTGGGTATGTGCTGGCGACTTGATGAAGACACGCTTATATGTGGCGAAGGCGATAGCTGCGCTCTCCTTCTCGCTGGGTGCAGCGGATTGCGACTTGAGAATACGCTCTACCAAAGTTTGTTCTCTGTCATGGTGAATGCGAACACGGAAAGAGAAGCCAGTAGGGTAGATGAAGTCGAGGAAAGCTTGGTTGAGAATGTCCTCACCTTCGTTCTCGAGACCAATGCGGGAAGTGACACTTTCCTGTGTGGACTCAAACAGCTCACCAATCTTGAGCAAGAAGGCAATCTTGGTGCGCTGAATTGCGACAAGGTCATCTGGCCAACGTCCCGAGCCTTCGAACTGGAGAACTACATCAGCAGGACGTTTCATCTGTTGCTGAGACGACATGGGGGGCTCGACGGAAGAGTAGCGAAGTTGTGAATCGGCGGCAAGAATGGAGCGGATAGTAAGGGGCAGGTCGTCCATGCCACGAATGTCACTCTCCAGAGTCTTGAAGGCCTCCATCAAAGGCTGGAAGGCGGACAGACCGCTGCTCTGCTTGATAAGTTTGGCACACTCATCGCCAGAGAAGACGGCACTTGCGGCTGCGTCTTGTCCGAAGTGACGGTAGAGCAAGAATGTCAGGATCTGCTGGATGATAGACATTCCACTGTTGGTAGCCCAGACCAAACTCTCCAGGATGCTTCCATCTCTGAATCTACGCAGTTCAGCCTTCTCACCCCAGAACTTGCGAAAGGCAGCAGCTTCCTTCTTCTGTTCGGCAGCCGGACCGTGATCAACAGCACGAGAAGCGTTGGCAGAGTCGAGGTTGACAGCAACCAGAAGTTCACCCTTGCGCTCCATATTGGGTCTCGCAGATCCAAGTGCCCAAAACTCATGGTCAGGAGACTGAATGACGACTTGAGTAGCGCGGTCACCCAGACCTTGACTGAAGACATTGTGCATCTTAGCATATCTCTGGATGATCTGGCGGTCCTCGGAGACGTCAGAGGTGAGGGCAGAGCAAGGAACACGAACGGCCAGATCATATCTCTTGAGGACGTTATCAGAGCGGAGGATGAAGGCAGAGTCGAATTGGTCGAAGAGATTGTCACCCAGCATCTTAAGAGTGGTACGTGCCTCAGCACGAAGGTGCTGGTAAGACCAGGAAGTCATCTTGTAAAGAATGTTCTGGCCACGAGGGCCGTCGTAGAAGATTGGTTGGCCGTCCTCAGAAGTGAGAGCGAGACCAGCAGCATCGAGCAGAGCAGGTTCCTTGGTCAGGTCCTTCACGGCGATGTATTGGAGAGTGGCCTTGAACAATTGGTAGCTGCTGTAGCCGCTCGACAAGACAGGCTTGCCAGAACCAGCACCAGTTCTGAGTAGGTTTGCCATAGTCGCTGCCCATTCGAAGTTGCCAAATCCACCCTTGTTGGTTTCGGAGGCGAGACCACGCTGTCTCAGCCAGACACGACCCAACATGCAAGCATCTGTGTATCCTTCACAAGCAGTAGACGAGGCGTGAAGCAGCTTCAAGTATGAAGTGATGTGAGTGTCGGCCTGGATAGCGGCATTGTAGAAGGGTGTAGCGGGCAGATCCTGGGTCTGCTCCTCGTCGGCGGATTGAGCAGGACGCACACAGTTCTTGTTTGGTAGAAGCTTGTTATCGACAAAGGTGCCCTCAGGAATGCCGGGGATGATATTGATGCGCCAGTTGTTCTCGGAGGTCGACTCTTTGGGCTGGACTAGCAGAACGGGGTGAAGAGGGTTGTTGCGGAAATTGACGAACTGGAAGGTGAAGGCCTTGAGAGATGACTGGAGGCCAGCAGCGATGCAGGCGAGGTAGAAGGCACGCTTGTAGAAGTAACGGTGGTTGAGGTAATCTTTCTCCTGGAACAGAGTCTTGGGCATTGTGACAAGCATATCGATGGACAATGGAGCCTGACGGTCGCGAAGGGACAGCTTGAGGGGGAAACTGCCAACAACGTTGATGTTCTGAGGCTTCTCGTAGGCCAGCTTGTACTTTGCGTCATGGGCAGGGCGAGGTTCCGGGAAGGGAATGGCGACCTTTGACTTCTTGATCATGTCACGTTCGGCCTGGAGCAGAGGAAGGGCTTCTCTGCTGGGGATTGTGTCAATCTGCTTCTTGACCTTGTGCAGGGCGTCGGCAGCCGTGGCTTCTCTCTTTCCCTGCCTCGGGCGAAGGTTGGACAGCATCTGATCGACCTGCAGCTTGAACATGTTGCTTTTGAAGGTGCCACCAGTGTATGCGGCGCTGCTTGCCTCGAGTGAAGAGGCCTGCGACTTGCTGCTCTTGGCCTTCGCTTTGTTGTCCTTGGTCTTTTCGGCCTTCTCTTGAACCTCCTCCTCCTCTTCTTCGCTCTCATCGTCATCCTCGTCCATGTCGTCTGCGCTGAGATTTGCGTCGTTCATGTCGCCGTCGTGGCTCATCTCGTCGTCGTCGACGTGTTCAACTGGGCTCCCGGAGACAATCGAAACATCGTCATCCCCGACGGGTGATGGCGAGTGGCTGAGCTTTATTCTCTTGCTGGACGGGACAGCCATGATTTATGTTGGTAGGTAGAAAAGTACTGAGCAGTTTGGCCGTCGCAACTTCCTGCTGCAGCGCGCAAAGTCGCGCTTGGCGTTGGACTTTTTTTCGAGGATCCGACATGCTTGGCGGAGTTTAGATAAGGAAGCCGCGGCGATAAAAAGTCCAAATGGCAAGTGCATTCGACATGCCGACAGCGGCGTGGGGCGTCAAGATCGAGTCATTTATCCACCAACAATGCGATGTGACTCTTGGGACATGTTTGCTGACCTTTCCTCTCCAATTCCCCCGACAACATCCTATACTAAACATGCCGGTTCCTCTGGCCTTTAACGAGAACGTCGGCGAGACCATCCCCGCAGACACGCCCCACGTAAACACTAGCTGGCTCCTAGGGACCTTCATCGTTGGCTAACTCTCCACACAGGCTGTCAGTGTCTCACTACCAACATGGGCCGCCAATGTAGGCTACGAAGAGGGTCAGAAATGGGTTATGGACAAGATGAAGTGCGGCTACCCGCGATTCTTCATCCACAAGAGCATCGATCGCCTTGCCACCGAAATCGTCAAGCGTCATGGCAACCCCTCACAGAAGGCCATGCTGTTTCCCACCCACAAAGTCGCCAATCGCTTGCTTGAGTTCATGCACCGTATAGCTCCTGAATCTCAAGGCACTGCTCGCATCATCGACTTCATACCCAACCCCAAGACCGAGTCACACGACGAATCACAACACGTTCTGCCCCGTCTGTCCGCCGTCCTATACCCCGCCGAGCTCTGGCCTGTCGCAAAACAAGTCTGGCAACACAGCGGTGATGGAGTCTCAAGCAGAAGAGCAGAGTTCGCCGAAAAGCACCTTCTCGACGGTACCATGGTCGACAAAGCTACCATCTACGACAAGCCACGCAAGGGCCCTCGCCGATACCAGCGTCAGATGTCGATTGACACCCCTCATCAATCTCCCACCTCAGAAAAGGACGACAAAGAGAGCACAGACCCATTTGCATTTGTAGAAGAACGTTTCGGTCGCAACTTGAACGTCCAGTTCGCCGAGCAAGCAAAGCTCGCTATTCGTCGTCGTATCGCTGGTTCCCTGACTTCAGAAGCTGATTTGAAGGAAGCCTTGAAGCACCCTGAAGATGTGGAACGCACGAGGAACGCTGATGGCTTCTCCGTAGACGATGTGTTCCTCTATCCCACTGGCATGAGTGCCATCTTCAACACCCACCGCACCATGCTGGCAATTCGTCCCAAGAACAAGAGCATCAGCTACGGTTTCCCATACGTCGACACTTTGAAGATTCTAGAGAAATGGGGCCCTGGTGCTCTCTTCTACGGAAATGGCGACCAAGAAGACCTGGATGATCTGGAAAAACGTCTTGAGTCGGGCGAGCGCTTCCTCGGCTTCTTTTGCGAATTCCCAGGCAATCCCTTACTCAAGTGTCCCAATCTGCAACGCATCCGTCAATTGGCCGCCAAGTACGACTTTGCCGTTGTGGTCGACGAGACTATCGGAAATTTCTTGAATGTCCACGTGTTGCCTTATGCCGATGTGGTGGTGAGCAGCTTGACCAAGGTGTTTTCGGGCGACAGCAATGTCATGGGAGGATCCGCCATCCTCAACCCCACCGGCCGCTACTATGACACACTGAAGAAGTTCATGGCTCAAGACTACGAAGACAACTTTTTCGAAGAAGACGCCATGTTCCTGGAGCGCAACAGCAGAGACTTTGTGTCCCGCATCGCTCGTATCAACACCAACGCCGAAGCCATCTGCGACGTCTTGATCCAACACCCTCGTATCAAGCAAGTAAATTACCCGAAACATTCGCCAACCAGAAAGTATTACGATGCTTGCAGACTGCCCAACGGTGGCTATGGAGGTCTGCTGTCCGCGACCTTTTACTCTATGGATGATGCCATTCTGTTCTATGATAACCTTGATACGGCGAAGGGTCCATCTTTGGGAACGAATTTCACACTGAGGTAAGCCGGGCTTCTCCACATATCACTGTTTGTGTTATACTGACTCAAAACAACAGTTCACCCTACGCACTACTAGCACATTACACCGAACTGGACTGGGCTGCAACCTTTGGTGTCGAAGCAAACCTGGTCCGTTTCAGTGTTGGTCTTGAAGATACTGACGCCTTGAAGGCAGTCTTTAAGACGGCACTTGACGCCATGCCTCAAACCGAGACGAACGGAAATGGAGACAAGGCATGAATGTTGTTTACGAAATGATTTATCAGCATGGCATATAATCGGATGTATTGTACATATGTAGCGAGCAAAAGCGTTAACGTTGACACGACAATTTACCTAGAGTTTGGCTATGGTCGAGGCATCATCCTGTGCCCTTTGAATAGACCAGAAGAGTTCATCGACAGGCAGGCTTCACATGTGATACCCAAAGCTTTGGAAACGAAGCCCTCGATCGCGCTCTGCGAGATCGAGACAAGTGATTGGAAGGCCTGAAGATCAGTCGTCACACAAACGCGATCAGATGTCAGATACGAACAGGCAACCGAGATGCAACACATGTACACGCGACAATAGACAGACGTGGCACCAGATGATAGCGAGACATGCAAGTTGCCATGATTGTGGCTGCAAGCACAGCAGCGAGAGCGAAGCAAAGCAAGATCAGATCATCAGTGACGTTTCGTGTGTGTTGCATGCATGGGATGCAGGGAGACTTGATTGGAGTGATGCGGTTGACATGTCCTGCGGTATCTTGTTGCATTGCATAGCCGATGGTCAGGATATGCGACAAGCACGCTTGCCGCTAACGGTTCTGTTCGGAATCTGGAGCCTTCCAGCAAGTCGAGACCAGGCGTAAGGAATTATTTGGGAAAAGACAGAAATGGCAGTGTAAAAGTTGATGGTTTGGTGCACACAGGTGATAAGCATTTGCACAGATACGAGATAAATGGTCAGCCGGAATGCTAAGCGAGATCTGGCAGATGCTCGATCTGAATCTTGCATGATGGCAGGGCGGATCTCAGTGAGATGGCCGATGCTAAGGCTTGCAGGATTCCCGACGACAGAAGATTCTGTTCACGTTCAACACAACAGAATCTCGTGTTTCGCTTGGGGTTTACAAGGTGCTGCAGGAGTATCTTTATCTCGAATCAACAACCGACGTCCAAGCATGAACGGCAAGGGCATTTTTATATACTCGTCATTTTTATCTCCGGCAAACGTTCGAGGTCAGTGCACCTTGATGCTCGGAATCGGTCCCCGCAAAAGTCGCATCGATCGGGGAATTTTCTCTCGGGAAAGAAAGATTCCAAAAATCGCGACAAGACTTGGTTTCTTGTCTTTGTCATTGCCGTGAGCGTCATCGTATACCGTCTACCGCTTCCCACTCTCCACTCTTACCCTTGGAACGTAGCCTTTCGCCCCCCTCGGGTTTTCCTTCAGATTACGCACACGACCATCTCGCACCACCGTCGACCATCACTGTGTTGCCAAGATGCCTCGCGAAATGAAAAAGAGAGGCCGTAGAGGCGAGGAGAAGAAGAGAAAGCTGGAAGAGGAAGAGGAAGAAGTCCACCAAGAGTTTGCGCAACCCAAGCGACAGAGGACCGAGGATGGTGGCGACGAAGCAGCCGACCAGCAAGACTTTGTTGCACTTCCCGAGGACGCCGCATACCCCAATGGCGACTACCAGAACGGCGAGGGTCAGGGCCCGCCTGTTGAGCAGGTCTTCTTTGGTATGCTGGACGAGGAAGAGCAGGAATACTTCAAGCGTGCCGATGAGATGCTCGAGATGAACAACTTCGCCGATGCGGAAGAGAGATCGTTGTTCCTGGCCAACGTCTACCGCGAAGCCAATGGCAAGGAGCTCAAGATTGCCAACAGCCAGTCGTGCTCGAGATTGATGGAAAGATTGATCCAACTGTCGACACCAGCACAACTCAAAACGCTGTTCCAGAAGTTCAGCGGCAAGTGAGTGCCTCTGTGTGCATTTGATACTCGATGACACAACTGACCATGCTATAGCTTCATGCACTTATTCCAACACCGTTTCGCCTCGCACTGTTGCGAGAAACTCTTCATCCAAGCTGCTCCCGCTGTCACCGAAGAACTCCTCCACCCTTCCAAGCACCAAGATCAAACGTCCGACGATGGCGAAATCTATGTCAGCATGGAGAACCTCTTCCTGTTCACCCTCGGAGAGATGGAGGGCAATGTTGGTTTCCTCATGACCGATCGTTTCGCCTCGCACACGCTGCGCGTCCTGCTTCTCGTATTGGCAGGCGAGCCTCTCTCAGACTCGACCAACAAGTCCCTCATGCAAAGCAAGAAGAAGGAGCACGTCACTGTCAATGGCAGCACCATCGACAAGGAAGACCCCACAACCAAAGACAAGGAGGAGAGACGTCCCGTTCCCAAGTCCTTCACAGAGGCCCTCGAGAAACTCATGACGGCCAGTGTTTCCGGACTCGACACGACCAGCCTTCGCGCACTCGCCACACACCAACTCGGCAACCCTGCCCTGCAACTGCTTATTAGACTCGAGCTCACTCAGTTTGGCAAGTCCAAAGCAAAGGACGAGAACTCCATCTTCCGCACCCTCCTCCCCGACGACCCTATCACACCAGAATGCGACAGCGCCTCTTTCATCAACGGACTCCTCTTCGATCCCATCGGTTCTCACCTTATCGAGTGTATTGTCGAGCACGCCCCCGGAAAGATGTTCAAGAGTCTGTACAGAGGTTTGTTGAAGGACCGCATGGCATCACTAGCTCGTAACGAGATCGCTTGCTACGTTGCTTGCAAAGTTCTCGAGAGATTGAGCAAGGATGATCTGGTTGAAGCACATGAGCAGATCTGCCCCCAAATCCCCAGTCTTCTCGAGCGCAACCGCTTCGCAGTCATCAAGACGTTGATCGCCAGATGTGCTGTGAGAGATGTCGACAGCCAGGGCATCGCCGTACAACTCAGTGAAGCATACCCCGGCCCCGAAGGCTTCGATATCGTAAAACTGCTCAAGCCTGACACCGACGACAAAGCCACAAACGGCAACGCACCAGCGCCAGAAGGCATGCCTGCCCACATTGCTGAAGAGCGCGCAAACCCACACACCATCAAGCTCCAAGGCTCTCTACTAGCCCAATGCATGATCCTCGTCCCCGGAGCCCTGAGCGCCCTCATTCTCGAAAGCCTCGCCTCCCTCCCACCTCCCACCCTACAAAAAATGGCCTCCGACACCATTATCTGCCGCACCCTCCAAGCCGCAATGACATCCCACAACGCCTCCATCATCTCCCGCCGAAAACTGATCCAGCAATTCTTCGGGCACATCGGTGAAATGGCACTCGACTCCAAAGCCTCGCGCGTCGTCGACGCCATCTGGGAAGGCACACACGGTCTAGCCTTCATCCGCGAACGCATCGCCGAAGAACTAAACGAAAACGAAGCCGCCCTCCGCGATAACCCCTGCGGACGCGCGGTGTGGAAAAACTGGAAAATGGACCTGTATAAACGACGCCGTGGTGAATGGGTCAAGCAATCCAAAAACAAGGCTTCCAATGATGGATTCCAGAGTTTCTCGGAGGTGGATACGAATTTGAAAGCTGCGAATGCGGATAAGAAAACTTATCATGCTCAGCAACAAGCTGCTGCTGCGGCACCTCAGCAAGGAGGAGAAAAGAAGAGTGCTATTCAATTGGCTAGAGAGAGACATGCGGCTAATAAGCAAAAGACTCAGCAAGCGAGGGAGAAGCATGTTGCTGGGGGAAGCAGACCGAGTGGTAGTTCGAACTCGAGTAAGCATGCTTCTGGTGCGAATGCGATTAGCAGCACAAAGGCTTAAGGGTCTTTTCTGTGCTGTTTTGTGGATATGAGAATTGGGAGTAATGGTTAAAAAGGAGTTATAGTGTAGCGATTAGCTATTTTGGCAAAGATCGTGGAAACTTCTCATCTTGTCTATTTTACTTCTTCAAGTCTTATGGGTTTTCGGTGTGAGATGGCATGACTTGTGACCAGTTATCCTCCATTTATCCAGCGTATCATGTCAGAACACCTTGATCACACAGTGAGAGCTCATCTAAGAGACAACTCTAGTACAGTGAGCTGAGTAGATGTCAGAAGGGCAAGTTGCGGTATGAACATCGCCGACCTTCAAAACCCGTTTGACACCGGTCTCGGCGATATTCGGTGATAAGACTCTAGCCAAATATGTCGTCAGCTACATTTTTTGTGGTGTCATTCTTTGGAGGGGGAAACAAATATAAAAGCCTCTGGTGTTCCCGTTTCTTGTCGCTGTATAACTATTGAGCATTCCTAGCCATCACCATGACATCTTTACCTTCCAGACCGGCCGAGGAGAAGCCATTGCAGAGAGCAGATGAAGTCAACGATGTACGAAACAGCGTCCACAAGCAAGTCGATCGACAGCTGTAACTAACAAACACAGCTCCTCAACTCGATCCAAGAACTCATTATCCCATTCATCCGCTCTGCAGACGAAGATGCAGCAACAAAGCACACAGGCCATGGTCTCGCCATCGACGGCCAAGGACCCCGAACCGCTCTCGTCGAATACCATCCCCCGAACAAGCTAAAGTCACTCTTCGATGTGCAGCTTCCCGAGTCTGCTGCCGGCAAAAGTGGACTCCTCGAGGTCGTGGAAAAATTGCTCAAATACAGTGTCAATACCTGGGATCAAGGCTTCATGGACAAATTGTACGCCTCCACCAATGCGGTGGGTGTGGTGTCTGAATTGCTTCTTGCAGTGTTGAACACAAATCTTCACGTCTATCAGGTGTCCCCTGCATTGACCATTGTGGAAAAGACGACTTCCAAGGCTTTGGCTAGACTCTATGGCTTTGACAGCGCGCATGGCGGTGGTATTTCGCAACCTGGAGGGTCGGCGAGTAATGCCACCAGTATCGCTATTGCGAGAAATACTCTGCATCCAGAGACCAAAACTGATGGTATCAATGGAAGAAGGTTTACTCTGTTTACCTCTGCACATGGTCATTATTCTCTGGAGAAAGCTGCGCAGATGTTTGGATTTGGGTCTAAGGCTGTCATTGGCGTTGCCGTCGATAAGCAAGGCAGAATGCTTCCTTCTGCTCTTGACGAAGCAATTCAAGCTTCCAAAGACAAGGGCGAGGTTCCTTTCTATGTCAATGCCACGGCTGGAACTACTGTGCTTGGCTCTTACGACCCTATCGACTCCATTGCCGACGTATGCGAGAAACATAAAGTCTGGCTGCACATTGATGGTTCCTGGGGCGGCCCTGTAATCTTCTCTGCTGCACACAAACATAAAGTGCAGGGCATTGAACGAGCAGATTCCATTGGCGTCACACCGCATAAAATGCTTTCGGTGCCTATGACTTGCTCTTTCCTGCTCGGAAAAGATATGAGACAGTTCCAAAGAGCAATGACATTACCAGCTGGCTACCTCTTCCACAGCGATGAAGATGAAGATGCTTCAGCCGCAAACACCACTGAACATTCTGCTCCCGACACTTCACGCCCCGAAGCAGAAATCTGGGATTTGGCTGACTTGACGCCTCAATGTGGTCGTCGTGGCGATGCCCTCAAACTCGCTCTCTCATGGATCTACCACGGTTCCTCTGGCTTTGAATCCTCCATCGACTCTGCCTTTTCCGCTGCTGCCACTCTCGCAGACTTGGTATCTTCAAACCCTGCATTCACTCTGGTATCAGAGAACCCACCGCCATGTTGGCAAGTCTGCTTTTACTTCAACAAGCAAAGCGATGCAGAGAAGAATTCGAAACTTACTGAGGGGATTACGAAGAAATTGATTCCGAGGGGCTTTATGGTGGATTATGCGCCTGGTGAGAAGGGCAAATTTTTCAGGGTTGTGGTTAATCCGGTGACGAGGAGAGGTACGCTCGAGGGGTTGGTCAAGGCTATTGAGGAGATTGGTGGGGAGGTTAAGGTATAAGTTTAGAGAATGCATAGAGGTAGAGGTAGAAGTAGAGATCTGTATGATCTTAGAATCGTGTTGCTCAACTTGCACACGTATCTATCCGTGCGCTCAAACTTCTCGTCGCTCGTTGCCGTCGCTCAAGTGCCCGTATGACAGTACGATGGCGACTCATACGGACGTAAATCAAATGCATGCGAAAAGCGGTTGTAGATTCTGGCCGGCGCCTCTTCGCTTGATAGCGCAGCCTCATACCAGCAGAACGCGCTCCTCTTCCCCTTCTCACTTCTCCCGCTACCAATATCGAGTATTCCGCCCGCCATCAGGGTCGAAGATGATCATCAGGAACATCTCCGTCATGCGCGTTGTAGCCTGAAGATCAAGGTACTTTTTGGAGGGAGTATCAGGCCTTCCTGACATCAGCCACGGCTATATTCACCGTCTTCATTTCCTGTCCTTCCCGATTCGGATAAGGCTTGCTATATGCAGCGACGCCAGGGTTCCTCACAACGGCGCATGCCAATCTCGTATCTCCACATGCTTGACCCTTTGAAGCATCTTTATATTGTGGTATGCGATGCCATTGGTTCGCGTACCTTGATATCGTTTGCAGAGTTCCTGGAGGATTCATAGGCTTTCAACCTTGTCTCGGGAAATTTTGATGTGGCGGGTGAAAGAAGGTGAGTTGGTGGAATAGTATAAGTAGGACGGTGAGTCGTGTGTCTTTTTGCTATTTTGTTTCTGCTCTTTTTTCTTGCTGCGATTTCTGTACACCGACGAAAACGAAAACTCATAATCATGAAATACACTCTTGCTCTCGCTGCCTTGGGCACTGCAGTCGCTGCCTCCGAAAACCCTCTTCTCGCTCGCCAGACCGACAATACCGAACAATACATCCAAGAAATCTGTTTCCCCAATACCACATCACCAGTTCCTCCCTGCCAGGCCATCATCAACATCGAATCTGCCTGCCAACCCAACGGCACGGCCGCCCTCGACTACTCAGCACACCAACAATGCATGTGCAATGGCGGGTACTTCAACAACTGGCGCGGCTGCCTGAACTGCCAGTATGTCCACGGCACACGCAGTGAAGCCGTCGCTGAAGCCTTCTCTGCCATTCTGTCTTCTGCGTCTTCGCAGTTTTGCTCTACGGCTACCCCCACCGCGGTGTTTGCGAGTTACTTTTCTGCATTGAGTGATTCGAGTCCGCAGACTGCTACTGGTGTTGCCACGAGCGTTAGTGATCAGTATCCCAGCCAGAGTGCTGTGAGTTTGTACTACACGGCTACTGGAAACCAAGGACCCGGTGCCATTACTGGTAGTGCGGCTCAAGCTACTGCTGTGGCTTCGTCTAGTGGGAGGGCATCGAGTAGTGGGTCGTTGGCTGCTAGTGCTGCTACCTCGAGTAGAGTTTCTTCTTCTGGATCTAGCAGTTCTGCTAAGCAGTCGAGCAGCTCGGTAAAGTCTAGCAGTGGATCTCAGACTGGGTCGTCGTCGGTGGCTTCTTCGTCTTCGGCTGCGCAGACTGGTGCTGCTAATGCTGTTGTCGTTAGCGAGGGTTTGCTTGCTGTTGTTGCTGGAGCCATGTTGATGTTGTAAATGCTGGTTGGATACATGGGATCTGTAAATGTAGTAATGTCTTATTGATCTGCTAAGGTGTACCAAGATCTAATGCTCCAGAGTCTCTATGTCTTGCTAATCCGTCTGGCCGGCAAGCCAAATTCTGAATAGTGATTGTGAGTATCCCGACGGTCTGTGGAATTCATGAAAGGTGACTGAATAGCAGACCTTGGCCTTTGGGCACTCGACGCTTAGGTGCAATCGAGGCACCTACATGTTGTTCCAAGGCTTTAGATAGTCTGTGGCCTTGGGCGAGCTCTCGTATCCACTCTCCTCCTCTTTCCTTCTCCTCTGCTGCTCGATACCTTCTCCTTTGCTTTTCTCTGTATCAACCCAAACACCAACGATCTGGACCTTCTTCTCATGCCCACGATAGCCCTTGATACAAGATATTGGGACGCTCGCTCTCAGTTTCCCGTCACCGAGCAAGACAACTCGCATCTTGTAAACTTTTTCCGGATTGCTGTTACTGCCGAGATAGATTTTGAGCTCTTTGAATGAGGCTATGTTCGGGGATTGAACTGAAGCACATCTCTAGGCCGGCTATCACCAGTGCCAAAGTAGAATGATCCGCAAGTTCTTACAGTGTTTGGTGAACAGTGTCCGGGAGAACAGCATGATATATCATTATGGTTCGCTGGTTCGTCGGACCATCTAGCTACGAAGCTAAGTTTGTAACGCGACCATTCTCCATTATCGTATTGTAGTGAGAATAGACCCTATCTACTAGCTAGTGGTCCTAAGAGAATGACTTTACTAGCTAAAAGTTTAGACTCAAACAGTTTTTCGCACGCCTAGATAATTTCTACTTATGTTATAGTATATACACTATCCTTATATTATTCTTAGGCATAATCTATAGCTTCTCTAACTTTACCATCATATATATCCTTATCCTATTCTTCCTCTATATCCTCTATATCCTCTAAATCCTCCTCGTTATTGCTATAGTTATTCTCAGATTTATCAGTTTCAACGCTAGGATTGTCTTCGAGCCATTCCTTGTCCAGCATTCCCAATTTCCCAGTCTCCAGTTTTTTGGCCGAAGAGCAGGGTTTTGGGTGCAGCATTGTAAGTTGGTATGGCCGCGATGCCAGTGTAGTCTGCAGGGTTTGAGATCGCGTTCTGCTACGAAGTCTGGGATGAATTGTTGCCTGTCGAAGGGCTTTGTTGTTTTTGGTTGCATGGTTGAGAGGTTGTGTGATAAGGACTGCGATCTTTGTTTGTGGAGGGGGAAGTGGAGGAGGGGATGTAGCTCGTAGAGACTTCAGCGGGTGAAAGTTTCCCGACAGTCTTCTTTACCTTTTCAATTTAGTGTCCTCTGAAGCATGGAATGCTTCGTGATATCGTGAGAATCGTATGGTTCCATCAGGATGATATGTGCTTCATTCATTGGCAGCGCAACTATGCATAGAAGACAAAGTGTATGCAGTAATCAGGACTCCGAGGTGTTCATGTAGTCGTCAGATCCAGATGCCCAACTCAAACTCGAGCTCGACTCATCAAGCGCCTCCAAAAATGTTTCGTCCTCAGGTATCCGACCTCTATACCAGTCAGTGTGTCGAGATCGCAGTCCCCTCATGTTTTCATAGTCCAGCCCCTTCTGGTACACATCGAACATGGACACCAAAGATACCTTCATCCAACCAGGATAATCTTCGCCCTCGTTCGGACTTTCTTTATCTATAGCTTTCACAAACGGTTTTCGTTCCCAGGGTAGCAAGTCAAGCTCGGGGTTTAGTGAACGAATTCTTTCGAGCACGTCCTTGTCAACAACCATGAACATATAGCTCTCAGGCCAAGCTAGTCGTCCCTCAAGATCCTGGGAACAGATCCATGAACAGAAGTGTCGTCGAAGTTGTTCAACGGTGGCATCTTCGAACTGCGCCTTGTCTTTCATCCAGTACGGTTGATGCCATGACTTGGTCAAGCGGCCGTCTTCGAGTTCTTGACTTGGAAGGCCATGAAGACTGTAGGTCTCGTACATGGCAAGGAACTTTGTCCAGTCTGCTTCCGAAGAGTAATCGGTGCGATAGACAGCAAAGCCCCAGCGCCGTTTGTCCCAGAGTATTGTTGTAAAGCCACCCATGACGCGTAAAGTTTGGAAGACAATGTGCTAATGGCGCGAGGGAAGTGTTCTGTAGTCAGAGATGCGGCCATAGAGAAGACTGTGGGTGGAAACAATATTGATTGAAAAGTGAGCAAGCGCCAGGCGGAAATTGTGGCCAAGACCTGCCAAGGTATACTTATATTGCATATACGTATAGACCACCTTTACGTCTTACCTGAATTATGTGGAGCCAAAGCTTCATGAATCCTCCTTCTTCTAGCACTTTAGCATCCATTTCTGAGGTTCAACAAAATATGAACCACTCAAGCGCTAATCAACGACGCGTATCTAATGGCGATTCAAGCTCATATACCTTCGCAGTAGCTGGCAGCTCTTTGCTTTCTGCATGCGACGGCAGTTCTCTGACTTCGTGATCAGGTGGCAACTCGAGAAATGTGTAACCCTCGCTTGTCGATTGTTGCTTTCGAAAGTCTCTGTCAGGACCAATCTCTGTGTTTTCGTCGGTTGGTTGTTGACGGGTACTTTGTTTCGACCTTTTTCTAAAGACACAGAATATGACTGCGGCAATGATTGCGATACCGATGACGACACCAATCACTATTCCTGCGATTCCGCCGCTAGGAGTACTGGAATGGTTTTTGCTGGGTGTGTTGCTCCATGTCGGCTCTGCAGGGATGGAAGAGGTTGAGTTGGAGGACTCAGTGGCGTCTATCACTTTCCAATGGCTCGCCCACGAGTCTGCAAACAGTGTCGCGTTACTGTACACTTCAAGCGTTGTAGCGCTGTTGGCGATATCCCGAGGTTCGAAGCCAAGTCCTTCGTTCCAGTCTCCAGGTCCGGGGGCTTGGGCAAGCCACATTGTGTTTGTGTGAGTGTTGTAGCCCAGGAAAGCAGCTTGGAGGAAGGCGCGGCCAAGACGCCACTGATCCGCAGGTGTGCGATCAAAGGGAATACATGGGAAATACTGCACCGAAGGACTCACTACTGGAGATGTGAGGGTGAGGTTGAGAAGCTTGAAGGGAACCTTTATCGTGACGTTGGCCTCATCTCCTGGAGCGGAAGTGAAATGGAAACCCAAGTATGCCGGAGAATTGATGATCTGCTCATACAACGGATCAGAAGTGTTCCAGAGGTAGTAGTTGGTTGTTTGATCATAGTAGACTGGTAGCTTCTGGGCCAGATTCGAACATGTTTGAGCAGGAAGATGAAGCCCTGGTGGCATCGGATCCGGTTTCACACTCAGCTGACTTGGCTGTCCGAGAACGTTGGTGAGCAGCTTTGATGCGTTACCAAAGGGAAACGGGCTTGGACCTGTTTCGACATCGATCGTTATATCCAATAATGTGGCCATATAACCAGCATAACTTGTGTAAGGTCCGATGATCCTTCCTTTATCATAGCCACCAAGAACGAGTGAACCGCTGTAGTTCAGAGCTGCGGATCCGATCTGTAAGCCGTAGGAGTATGAGGGTATAAATGATTCGTTGTAAAGCGAACCAGCGAAAATCCATGGCTCGTCAGACTCTTTACCATCGGACAAAGCTTGAGTGTCTCTATCCATGCCGCTGTTGAGTGCAAAGAAACCAAGCTCGGGAGCGACTTTTATCCCATTCGGGTACTTGACAGAGAAGGTGTCAATGCTGGCAAGATCGACATCGTAGACGGTACATTGATCTCCTTCAAGGCCAATGGTGACGGCAGCTGGGTAGACTGTACCGGTGATGTTGATGAAGGAAGGGGCATCCCAGATATTTGGTGGAGGTTGTGATATGGGGTTTGTTTCTGGGTCCCAAACTCCTCCATTGCCGCATTGAGGACCATAGGCTCGACAAGCCGAACTCGACGGTATGTAAGAGGCATAATAGCTGCCCACCAGGAGATCTATTGGCACTTGTTCCGACGTAATGTTGGTGCTGTTTGGAGTCCCGCCCACATTAATTGTTATCGCGTTCCATGGCCCGTCCGGTCCATAAGTCTTTAAACTCCAATCAACTACAAGACTAGTAGGCAGCGCTGTGGTCATACGGATCGCACACAATATCGTCGCGACTGTGGCTGTCGGGTATTGAGAATGGGCAAGTGCAAACATTGCGGGCATCCAAGTCGCAAGGAAGGAAAAGGTGAAACGTAGAGTTGACTGGAAAAAGTTTACTTACATAGTCGAGTAAATTTTCCACTAGCTCCAAGTCGCCGAACTCGAGGATGTAGTCGCCTATCGCACACAGGTATTAATAGTAGAGTGCGCTTTATATTGAGGCTGGAGGCCTTGCGCAGCCATGGGGACATGGTTATACAGCAGCATCAATCAATCTCATCCTTCCCGATCCCGCATTGAGTTTAGCTTGCTCCATGGTTTCAAGTGCCAACAACCCTTCTATGCGCAGTAAAGCTTGTACCTGCATAGAGCTGTGCCACAAGGGTAGGATAGCACCGCAGAATAAGTGATTAATATGTGAGGTCGATGTAGTTGATCAGAAGGCGGTTTCACGAGAGGACAAGACGCCGCATATTTTCGAGGTGCGTGCATCGGTCACTCGCAAGACTACAAGTCATGAGCCTCGACCTCGCCTCACGATGATTCATGGTGCGGTTCTTATGATTGACAGGCTTGATATGGGAAGTTTTGGCGAGTGATGTGGGGTATCATGTTCATGTTGATGAAGCATTGTAGACAGAGGCCAGGAAGCAGTTGGGAAGAACAGGACTTACTGTGAGTGGGAGCTTCCGGAATTCGATCGCGTGAACTCGGTACCAGGGCCCCCACCTGCAAGAGGTCCTTGCGCCTTAGAAAACCCTACGCGGGTATTTGCCAATTAATAATCAGACAATAGCCTTATCAATCTGCAAGATGTACTACGAAGGAGGCATACTAGCACATATCGTCGAAGACGTACCAGGATCGGACGAGGACGAAACTGATTCATCCTTCGAGTCCGAGGCTGAGGAGGACGAGTACGATGCCGCGGCATACGCGCAAGCCATGCAATGGGCAGAATAATCAGAAGCAGAAGTTTCGGCACAAGAACAGAAGCTACGATCAGATTTCCTAGCTGGAGGATCGACGCCGGTTGGCCCTCTCAATGGCACATGGCATCTCTATTCCCCAGACTATTGACCTGGCGAGACTGCCCTCAACGCGCTCATGATTGGTGAACCCAGCGAATCTGAGATGGAGGAATATGGCGAACCACATGGCTCTTCGAAGATTGATGGGGAGCTACATCTCGGACTCAATGGCGAAACGATGCTTAGCGAAGTCATACCCTTCGAGTCGCCCACGAAAGCATCGATCAATGCTATTGAGTTGCCATTACTCCGTATTGGACGAAGACTTCGAAAACATCTAATACAGTATTCGCATTACCTTTCTTGGCGATGAAAAACCAAGGGCTACCATTCCCACAGCTCGCATCGGAGAATATGACGGCAGCGCGGATGCTATCGAGTTCACTGGTATCTGGTATGATCTAAAAAGGCTCAAGAGAGAGCACGCAGAGGAGCGACGAAGGGAAAAGGAGTCGGAAGACAAGCATGAGAGCCATTCCAAAGATACCGAGGGCCTGAAGCCTTGGAACAATTTCTAGCTCAGGTGTGGGTTTTACATCTAGACGACCAGCAGGAGGATATTGTGCCTATGCCGCACCTCCCAATGATCACATACTGCAGAACCGGATTGCAATCTGAGGTGGCTTTGCCTCCTCAAATATGGAGTTCGACCTCTGCTACCGCTGTCCACTTGCGTTGATGGAACCTGATCAGATCCTCACTTCTATCAGACCCGCTTCTTGAATCTTGTTCAAGAATGCGCGGAATGTTATCGAGTGTTGAGACATATCTGCGAGCACTACTATAAGTTCTACGTCTTCTCCCATGATACTCGCAGCTCTTACCGTAGAGTTCTGTGAGCACAGGCCCAAATAAAGGCAAGTTTCCCCACAACTTATTCTGTTTACCCCAAATCGTCACCTCTTGTGCCTCGATCTTCTTCAGTTCCACAAGGATCTCTACGATACAAGTCTGGGCTTTATCGTCATCTTGCTGGTAGGCCTGGCTGAGTTTCACTACGACCTCCCAGAATTCCCAGAGGAAACTTTCGATGCTTTCAGGTTTCTCGTCTTGCTCGAACTTGCGGTTGAATGGCGTCAAAGCATTCAGTTGGCTTGCAGCGAGGGCCGAGTCGTGATTTCCGGGATAGAGAGCGACCTGACTGTTGATTATGCGAGCAGCCGCATGTACAGGTTCCCAGGGATCCAAGGGATCGAGATGGATCTTGAGGAGCTGGTCTTCGTTCATCGCGTTCCGTGAACTTTGCGTAATGTGATTATGTCTGTCTTGTGGAAAGTGTACGATGCTTTACAGGCAGCATTTGTAGACCTTATTGAGTGAAAGGCATGCAAGACCAAGCTTGACAGTAGTGATCTTCTGACGTCATACGGCATAGTTGATCATCGCATAAAGTAAGCCCGAGAATATCTCTTTGCAACGACTGGCAATAAAGAATCCTTCTGTTACGGCCGAGCCTCAAGATCTTCGACTTGGAAGACAGTTGGGGAGCATATCCACTAATCCTTCACATAATTTTACATGAACATTGGCACGATTGCTTTCCGAGAAAGGTCCTGTGCGAGCACGTACGAGAGCTAGCCTTGCAGTCCGCACACGTCTTGCGAGGAGCTGGCTTTGTAATAGACTCAGAAAAACCAGCACAGAACTCGAAGTGAGGCTCAAACCATGATATTCTGCAAGGATTTCTTGTGTGGCAGGTTCCTTTCGACGGTCGAGATAGGTTTCACTCGTACGGAGATGGTGATCTCTGTTCAGCAGACAAGCTAAAATCAGAGCGCATCCTGCTGAGAAGGAGCTCGTGAGTGATCGCCCACTACTAACTTATAGCTATGAACATACTAGTCCTGAGACATCAGGAGATGACCGCAGTCCAATCGCTGTCCGCTCAGCCAAGACTCTAGATAGTAGAACACCATGAATGGTGAGTCCCCCTACGTTGCGGGTCGAGAAATGGAACAGAGAGCAGACAGGAACGAACCATCTTCACGAAAGCATACTTAGTGACTACGGCTCTTGCTCGGTGGTCGCATAGACCAGTTTATCTATAGTTGAAACCATTTTTCTTGAGCAAGACGACCTTGTGTCAATCACTGGGTACGATTCGGACTTGTTTTCCCTTCAGGACATGGGTCGAAGGATCATATCTACGTACGTATGCTCTGTCAGATAGTCCTGCTATTGCTCTTGGACTGTCAAACAGACAGCTCAACAGCGCGGGATCGTCGATCCAGCTGTGTACGAGCTTGAGAGCCCGGAATTCGCAGAGGGATTGACATAAGGTGTGGATCAATACTTTGAGGCAGTCCACAACAACTATGGCCTGATTTACCGCCACACTCAGGTTGACTAGAGACCCAAGCACGCACCGTGAGAACAACGGTGTGGTGACTAGACCAAAAGGTGTCCGATCTGCTTGTGAGGTATGTCACGGAATACGAAGCTCTCGAAGACGCCAGATTTAGGAAGGGTCGGAATAGATATAAATGTAGGCTGCTTGTCCAGCTAATCAACTTTCGGATCAAAGCCTTCCCTCCATCCTCTACCCATTTCGACATCTACTTCCTCTAGTTCGTCATGCATTATTTTCACCTCTACTTGGCGGCAGTCCTAGCATCTCCTCTTGTCACTGGCAGCCCAGTTGAGCTTGTAGCTCGCGATACCAAGTACAACTGTCCCATGGGGGGCGCGATGTCTCTCGATAACGCTATGGGTGTCATTCATCAGGCCCCCCCTGAAAGTAACGGAAATCCGAGTACGTAAAGGCACGAACACCCGGCCGCAGACGGTATGACACGGCTGACACACGTCTCAAGACACTGGTTCAGGTTATCCACACGTAATACCAAACCCACAAAGGCACTGACTCTCAATTTTTCTGATGTTGAATAGGAATTTTATAACGCTCCTGACGCCAATGGCAAACGCCAGTGAGTTGGGATGAATACAGTAGAACCACGTTCCTGTTTCTAGGGTGGCGTTGTTCGTGAAGTTCATTTTGTGCTAACGCACTGAAACAGAATTGCCTTGACAGATTGGGACTCGAAATGTTTGGATTCGGACAAGCAACAAAAGAGGCTGCTTGAAGCACCCATATTTGCGGATCAGCATCTTTACGACTTCCAGAAAAAGAAGCCTAAAGAGGTTCCAGGTCCCGCTCGTGTCATCTATACAGCTGGTATGTTTAGCGGTGTCCAAACTTCTCACTGCAATCCCCAGCTGAACCGTCAACAGATACTGACAAGTATTTCTGTGGTATTATCGCCCACATCGGGGAAAATAGCTCTGGGCCATTTGAGACTTGTCCTAAGGCTTGAAAGAAGTAGGACCTGGGAACTTGTATACACTCTTCTCTGTCATCCACTACTCGACTGAAACGACTGGAGAGTTATTAGAAGCAAAGCTAGGAGGGTGCTACAATGGACGTAGAGAATAGGAGCATTAAGTGATTGAGTAGCTGAACAAGGAACGGTGGCGGGATGTAGGAGTAGCAACTATCACTTAGTAACGGCAGCGAGGAGAGACGATATAGCAAATTCGTAAATTCGCAAGTTGGGTAAGATACAAAGTTATCAGTTATAGCGCAGTGGCCGCATTAACCGATCGTCGTTAATGAGTCCACTGCGCCATAACTCTATTCTCAGCGTCTGAGCCTTCTAGCGTTTGAGCCTTCTAGCGAATTCGTTAACTTCCTAGTTTCGGCCGTATATTGCTGAAATTTTCTACGTTCCTTGATCTCACCTGTATTCAGATTGCAGATTTTCAGTCTCAGAACATTGTCGCCTCTGTAATTCAGCAATAGGATATCCACGGCTTCCTCACCACCTTTAGGTAGGCTCTTCTCCACATTTATCCTTGCAGCACTTTGATCCCTGATGGCTGTGACACGTCATGATATTTCGCTACATTAGATATCTGCAACAATGACAACGACGGTAGACAGTCCGGTAGATCACAGTAGAGTGTCAACCAAGTGAAACAGTGTTTCCTCCGTGTTCAAGCTTTTCTACCTTTCCTCATATCTGTCAACTTCCTGCGTATCTGCAATTATGGTTCTTGGTTACTTCGAAGAAGAGAGAGTGTACGACTTTATTGTCGTTGGCGGTTCGTATGAGTCTGCCTCCTATGCGAGAGCATGCACTAAGGATATATAGGTGGAACTGCAGGAAATTGCGTCGCAGGTCGTCTGGCAGAAAACCCCAACCTCTCGATTCTTGTCATTGAGGCTGGCACCGAGTTTGTCCTTCACCAAGATCAAGTCTTTCAAACCTGACATGACATTCTAGCAACCCCCTCAAAGAAGAAAGAATCTCGACTCCCGCTCTTGCGTTCCAACTCGTGGAAGTGAATATGACTGGCAATACCCCGTCATTTTCTGGGACAGAGACGGAGAAAAGAGACATGAACCCAAAAACACAAGAGGGAAAGTATTGGGTGGAAGCAGTTGTTTGAATTACTATACTTGGTTGCGTGGCAGTCGTCCTACTTATGATGAATGGGTCAAGTATGGCGGCAGCGGATGGAGTTGGGACAAGTGCTTTCCCTACTTCCAAAAGGTGGGTTGTGGGATCCTGTTGAGTTGATGAATGATACTGATACAACTAGTCTGGCACGATGCACGACAAAAATCAAATCCTGGATCATGATACCGCGCATGTCGCTGCGGATGGACCTCTCAAGATCAATCCCGCCGTCCCAATCCCTCTCGCGGAAAAGTTGCAGGAAGCGTGGAAGTCTCAAGGCCATCGACTCAACGACGACATTTACAACGGTACTGTGGATGGCCTTGCCCACGTCTGTCACACCATTGACTCAGGCCACCGAGTCCCCTCTACTGTCTTCCTGGACGGTCACAAGAACATCACCGTCAAATCTCGCACAATGGTCCATCGCTTGTTGTTCAGCGGCGGAACCTGCACTGGCGTACTAACCCACGCAACAGACAAGAAACAATCATACTATGCTCGCCAAGAAGTAATCATCTGCGCAGGCGTCTTCGAAAGCCCAAAACTGCTTATGTTGAGTGGGATTGGTCCTTCCTCCCCCTCCTCCCTAACAGACTTGACTGCCATCTCGTCTGGCATTGGTCATAGTATTAACTCTCCACATGTTGGCCAAAGTATCCAAGATCACCCTGTTGCGCCGCATGCGTTTGTGCTCAAAGATGGTAACAGGCTTGACGAAGTGCTCAGACCAGGTGTCAAGAACTTGGAAGCTAAAGCTGAGTACAAACTCGCCAAAAAAGGCCCTCTGGCCTCGAGTTTGTTAGAGATGAGTGGATTGCTCGAGTAGACGAGCAGTTGAGGAAATGCAAGGAGTGGAGAGAAGAAGAGGGAAAGCGCGGTCATGATCCCTTGGGTCCTCAAGGCCAACCTCATTTCGATTTTGACTTTTTGGTTCGTTGCATCGTCCTTCCTCTTGTCACTGAATGCTGACGCGCGAAAACAGCCATGCTTTGCTTCTCCCTTCTTCCCTCATGTCCCTGAGCCCAATGAGAGTAGTTACATGACTATTGTCGTATCTCTGCTTCGCCCGCTCTCCCGTGGCTCGTTGACTTTGAAGTCTGCAGATGCACTCGATTTCCCTCTGATCAATATGAATTACCTCGATCACCCTTTAGATGCAGTCGCTCTGCGCGAGGGCGTACGTTTCGTCGATGAGATTGTTCTCAGAGGCGATGGTATGGAGGATATCATCATTGGCGAGTATCCTGAAGGCGAGGGTGGGATCGTCAGGGGAGAGCCCAAAGAGAATGGATCGAGCGATGGCGTGTATGGCGCCAAAAAGGGCGAGAAAGATGAAGGCAAGAGTGTCGAGGGCAATACTGACCAGATGTTGGGTTTGGACAAAGTACGCGAAAGCGATGAAGGTATGGCTCAATGGTTGAAAGGTCGCGTAACCAGTGGATATCGTAAGTTCTCCCCCCTCTTCTTCTGACCATCTTCTTTCCTTTCTGTAGCCCTGTTACCGGATATACTAACCATCCTTTAGATTCATGTGGTTCCTGCAGAATGGGACCAACAATCGATGAAGGCGTTGTCAATGGACGTCTCCAAGTTCATGGTGTCCGCAACCTTCGCGTTATCGATGCAAGCGTTTTTCCAATCATTCCTGATGCCCGCATTCAGAATCCTGTGTATATGGTTGCTGAAAAGGGAGCTGATATGATTAAACAGGATCACCCTGCCTTGTATCAGGAGACAAAAGGTCTGGTGGACAAGGTCAAGGGTCTTGTTCTTCGGGAATGATGGAATTGAGATGATGTTCCGATGGCGATGCGCTATTGGATGTGTATAGCTATCTTCGCAACTCGATTAGATGGGTGATCTCGGCCTACAGATTATTCGGGTTATAGGAAACCGGTGACGAACAAGGATGGCCACCACGTCACAAGGACAGTTGCATCTCAATGGAGCTTTTTGCTTCTTTTTCCCAACAATCTCATGGCATCTATTGAGCTCCACAGGTTCGTTACTACACCACACTGACACCAGTAATGAGACGAGTGGCTGTAGAGACCACGTCCAGGTGAGCGTTGATGAACCGGAATCTCGAGAGTCTCGCCTGAACCTCTTCGTCGTCTCTGCTGTCCACAACAGTAGCCGAGAAACTCTTCCCATAGACTAGAACCTTTCCTTCCTCGATCAAGCCAGGACTGTCATCGTAGATGAATTCTAGCCAATTTTGTTGCATCATGTGGACTAGATCGATGTTCTTAGCCTGGTCCGCGGATATAAGTCTGTCCGCATCAAGAATGTGTGTGTCGAAACAATTGAAGACATAGATTAGGTCAACGCAGTGATGTGCTAAACCGAAGCTGGATCCGGTCCATGGATTACCAAAGCGACAACGGAAAGAATGAGTTGATGTTGGATATGTGTCAGTTTGCTCTGGTGCATATGTTGAGGAAAGCTCCGTTGTAGCGATATGCACAGGATTGCCAAACTCAATATCGGTCAGCAGCTGAGTCAGGCCCTCGTGGATTTGCGAAAGAGGTGCGCTCGCGTCAAGATGGTATAGCTCGGCAAGCTGTGTCCAAACGTCTTCGGTGACATTCGGTCTAATGAGTCCTTTGAGTTGAGCATAGTCTTTGATGTGACGGACGTTATGGCTCCAAATGCTTGCCTATTGATAGTGGTAAGCCAGAAGCTAGACATTTATGTATGTCGACGATAACTTGCCTCAGCGTCCGCGTCGCCTATCATCACTCGCAGTGGCTCCCTGGTATCCTTGCGCGGCTGTTTATCAAGTATGACGTCTTCGTAACCAAGACACACCTGCCATCTGCCAACTTTCGTCGGCTTGATCGTTAGGCCATCATTAACAAGAGGAAAGACCCACCATCCAAGTTCCTTAGACTTCTTGACAAGAACGTCCGCCGGAATCTTCCTCAGTTCCTCAATGTCTAAGCCAGGATATTCACTCCGAAGAAGCTCAAAATTGGCATTAGCTTTGGAAAGTGCGATGGGACCAAGTGTGCCAACCGCTCCGCTTTGTATGATGGCTCGTCTGAAGAGAGGTTTAGCTTTGTCGCAGTTTAGCCTTGCGTCCAGCACATGTGCATGAGCTGAACTACCACCTGCACTTTGTCCGCCTATGGTGATGCGCGTTTTGTCACCACCGAAGTATCCAATGTTTCTGACTACCCATTCTAATGCTCTTCTTTGATCGCCTAGGCCGAAGTTACCGCCCCTGATGAGATTAGTCCGGCCTTGTGTGACGATGATCTCGTCCGAGCATCCAAAGCCAAAGATATTGAGGCGGTAGTTGATATTTACGGCGATGATTGGTTTTCCGATCAGGACTGAACGTGCCACAAGTGCAGTCGGATCTGCAAAGCGTGAGTCAGCATCTCGACTGGTAATACCCAACAAAGCATAGAGGTGAAGGTACAACTCAGTAGACAGAGATACCGCGTGTAGAGAGGCTTGAGTACTCACCCCACATTGGATCAGTGCCAGCACCAAATCCGTAGCCACCTCCGTGTATATAGAAGTAGACAGGCAAAAGTGTATTACAAGCCAATTCCTGCTTGGGTCTCACAATGAAGAGATTCAAGCAATCAAATTCCGACTCATCAACATCAAGGGGAAAGTCGAGATGAGCTTGAAATGTAGCTGTGTTGTTCGGTTCGGCGGGTTGGGGGCATCGGGGTCTTGTGGTGACTGTCAGCAGATGTCGTGTCTTATTTGGTCGCAAACCTGATACTTACCCGTTTCTTCGAGCGTCAAACACATCGAATGGCAAGCTGTCTCTTACTGCCGAGTGTTCCCACCTCGCTTTGGTGCGACCATAAGGAATGCCTCTGAACTCCTCTAGACCGTTTGTCTTCGACTCTTGACCATAGACAACCTGCACACGTGAGGGGATTGTCGCTGTGGGTATCTCGACAATAATTGTACTGTCAGAGCTGGAATATGGTGTCTCGGCACTCATGGTCATGGTTGGGCAAGTTTGACACTGGAAAACAGAGTTGGAGCTCAAGTCCCTGCAGGAAGAAAACTGCTTGTATATCCGCTGACTGGAGCAGCGTGATCATCGACACTCCATATACGTTGCCGATCTTTTTGTTGCCGAGCCAAAACAAGCTGACTGTTACCAGACTCGTCCACGTGCCGGACGATATGCTCTGAAGTGGGACCAGGATCGATTTTCATACGATCCCTTGTGTTATTCATTGCTTGTAATATCACAATCGAGCGATCTGTATGCCTAAAAAAATGCCGTGATTAATGGTATAGCAATGCCGGCTGTTGGTTGATGTGTCTACGACTCTTAAGGTTTAATCTCCCCGCGAATCCCCACACCTGCCCTAATCATCGCGAGAAACATTGTCTTGAGCATTATAGCCGCCATCTCGAAGGCGTAAATTGGGGAAGGACCAATCCAGAGAAGGATACCGTCTCACTATCAACGAACCTGACATGGTCGATTCCTCCTCATTCTATCCCCACGATTTTCCCCACACATGTGTCACAAACGATTGCCGTAACCGCTCTCGTGCAATGCCGAAAGCTTGTCCACCATTTCTTGCAATTAGGGCTGTCAATTGATTTGAACAGACGGCTTTCCAATCAGCAGAGGGCATCATCAGATCTTGTCCACGCTAAACCCTTGTGAGAATTTCTGGATCTGTGGTTGGCCAAAACGTTAGGGGTGCTTGCTTATGATTCGCTATGTTGTCTTGTCGATCGCATCGAAGTGTCCAAGACGGTTACTGAAAGAGGTATGGTATGGCAGTAGCTGATAGAGAAGGTATTTGAGATTCCAAAAGCAGGTGTGGCCTTTGGCGGGGTGATCCCCAGCTGACTGCCATAACATTCTTGGATATATAAATTACTGAGATCCCGCGTAGATTCCGTGGTTTACATCGAGCTCATTATCAATCAATTCCCGACGACTACAACACAACATCATGACAGGAGTCTGGTCTGAGATCGTCGAAGGCCGGAGTGCCATAGCCATATGCATCTTCATCAGTGGGTTATGTACTTTCCATCTCGTACAAAGACTGACCACAAATTGATAGCACTCGCGGCATTTCAATTTGGTTATGATTCGTCTTACTATTCTGGTAAGCCTCTTGAGATCGAACCAAAGACTGCTACATACTCATCAGACACCTCGAGGATAGGCATCCTGGCCATGCAACCATTCTTGAAGATTTACGGCACATACGATCCTGTGAAGAAGCTATACTTTATGTCAGCCGCCCACCAATCTTTGACGAGCAGTATCATCAACGCAGGCGAGTTCGTTGGGGCCGTCAGTTCGTATTACGTGATAGACAAGCTCGGAAGACGTGGCGGTCTTTTTGTGTCAAGCGGGACTGTCATTGTTGGCACAATTATCCAAGTCGCATCTACGCACATCGGATCTCTGATTGCTGGGCGTTTGGTCCTTGGTATGTTTTCCAGCCTCTGTCATGCGGTGTCTCGCAATATCAAGGACTAACGGTTCCAGGCTATGCCGTCGGTCTAATCTCTTGCGTTGTGCCCACATACGTTGCCGACTGTGCCCCAGCACGCTTTCGAGGAGCATTGGTATCCATGTATCAATACTGCATCGGACTTGGACTTCTCCTTGGTGTTATCGTTGACTACTGTACCAAGGATCGGTTGGATACTGGTTCTTTCAGGATCCCTATTGCGGTTCAATTTGTGTTCCCACTTATCCTTGTACCCGGCCTACTGTTCTGGGTCCCCGAATCACCAAGATGGCTCGTCAGCAAGGGAAGAATGCAAGACGCAAGAACGGCTTTGGTCCGTCTGAATGGTGGTCGTCAGGACAGAGTCGATCTTGAGATGCTTGATCTTGAACAAACGGCTCTGGAGACCGAAGGAGGCAAACCTTCTTCATGGTTCGAGCTGTTCAAATGGTCTCCTGAAGGCCGTAAGGCCTGGCTTGGGTTCTCGCTGCAAGGTAGTGTAACATCAAAGACGTGTAAGGACACATTACTAATCAAGGATTAGCCCTTCAGCAAGCGACGGGCATCAACTTCGTCACTGGATATGGCATTGTTTTCTTCTTTGCTCTCGGTATTGACAATCCATTCCTCATTCAGTTGGGTCTCTACCTGGTTGCCATGCCGGCTGTGTGGATCAGCCAGTACTCAATTGAACGATATGGCAGGCGGCCAATCTTGTTGGCCTCCGGAGTCCTCACTGCGGCTGTGCTCATCATCATGGGATCATGTGGTCTCATTACCCACAAGTCGAAGTCTGTCGAACAGGTCATTGTGGTCATGGTCTATCTGTTCCTCATCGTATTCAACCTTGGCTGGGGTCCCACAGTCTGGGTGGTCACATCAGAAATTTCCACTGGAAAGAACAGAGGCAAGCTAATGTCGCTATCGACCGGATCCAACTGGTTTTTCAACTGGCTTGTCAGTTTCACCTTTCCCTACCTGTTCAATGCAGATGGAGCAAATCTTGGCGCTAAGATTGGTTTCCTCTATGGCTCTCTCACCCTGTTTGCCGTGGTCTGGGTATACTTTTGCCTGCCAGAGACATCCGGAAGATCCTTGGAAGAGATCGAAATCATGTTCCAGAAACATGTTCCGGTTGAAGAGTTCAAAGGTCAGTCTACCCGCGAGTGTCAGACTTTGCCCAGGGATGTGATGCTAATGTCAACTTGTCCTAGCATACGTCGTTCCCCTCCCTTCACAAGATATCGCTCTAGAGGATGGCAAAACAGCAAAAACATCACAAATCGAGATTATGCCTTGAACTCAGCATTAACCAGACATAGTGGTTATGTCCGTTCTATGTTAAGATAAGTGATTGAATTCATGCGATGACCAGGTGTCAGATGAAGGCGTGGCGATATATATAGTGGCTAGGATTGGATGTCTCTAGGGACTCGCGTCTATTGAGTCTAGCACTAGCATCAGTATATTATCTGATTCACTCCTGAATAACTATATATCGTTAAGTTCATCCAAAAGGGACATAAGAAGTGCAAAAGGGGTCTTGCGGTTTGGATATGATCTAGTCGAGATAGGGATGCGCCAGGGAACCTGCACAGCTAGCTATCTCTGTGATCTGGCTGGTTGCATAACCTTGTGTCGCAGACTGCTAGGTAGGTTGACCTCACCCGTCTGGCGGCTGTGAATCTACTCCCTGACGACCTCCTCATGCATCGAAATGTTGTTCTTCTCCATAGCGATGGCGGCACCCTTGGGGTCTTCAAGTGCATGGGGTACCAACTGGTCACCGAAAAGCTCGTCCATCTGTTCCAGGGTCTTGCCCTTGGTCTCTGTAAAAGCTTAATTAGCAGATATTCTGTCTTGTCAACCCGGACATCCAACGTACCAGGATAGAAGAAGATGTAACAAAGCATAGCAATCAAGTTAAACACAAAAAAGACATAGAAGTAGCGGAAGCCAATCGACTTCAGTGCCTGAGGACTGAACTGAGCAAAGATGAGATTGAGCACCCAGTTGGTGAACGTCGTAGTTGCATTTCCGAAAGCGCGAACTTCGACAGGGAAGATTTCAGCCGGGTAGACCCAAGAGATGATACCGAGAGGAGTGTAGAAGAGGGAGAAGACAAAGTTCATGGCGACCATGGCACGAAGCATGTTTCCGTTGTTGGGATTGAGGGTCTGAGACATGGCGGCGTTGCAGACGAGAGCGGCTCCAAGACCGGCGGCAGATACGATGAGAGGCTTGACACGACCGAATCGCTCCAGTGCCCAAAGACCGATGGTGCAGTAGACGATGGACAAGGATCCGCTGATGCCGATGATCATGAGCGAAGTCGAGTTGTCGATACCCAGGATCTTGTAGATCTCAGGACCTATGGACCAGCATCAGTAAGTGGTCTTCATCTAAGATCTTGGAAAACACATACCATAGTAGTTGATGACGTTGATACCACTGAGAGGTCCGAAGGCTTGTACACCACATCCAAGCAGAAGACGCTTGCGCCAGCTTGGCTTGGTAAAGATCTTGCTGATCGATGTCGAGTTATTAAGGCGATCGGCTTCGATAACATCTCTGATCTCACAAAACTCCAGCTCGATACGTTGATCGGTCTCAGCAGTTCCATCGTGGTGTAATTTCTGCAGAACAGTCCTGGCTTCGTCCCAGCGGTCCTTCTCGCAAAGCCAACGAGGACTCTCTTGTAGGAACCAGATTCCAGAAACCAAGATGGCAGCGGGAATGCATTGGAATGCCAAAGGGAAGCGCCCTGTGTTGGAAGTCAGAACGATTAAAAAAGCCCGGACTTGCACGTTGCTTACATGAGAAAGGTCCTTTGACGTGCTGGCATCCATAGCCAATCCACTGAGCAGCGAAGAAGCCCCAGGACAGGAACCATTGGAGAGCACCAGAAAGTGCACCTCTGTACTTAGACTCGGATATTTCGGCGGCATACATAGGAATGGTGGAGGTGAGCATGCCAACTGCAGCTCCGGCGATGAATCTATCGCGTCTGGTCAGTACCTGTCCATTCGTGCTTCACCCAGATGTCATACCTTCCAACCATGAGCATGGCCATATTGACAGCCGCAGCTTGTAAAACACATCCAATCAAGGAGACAATTGAACCTGCAGCAATAGTCCTCTTTCTGCCAAGGCGGTCGGCGATGACCATATTGATAATCGTACCCAAGACAGCACCGCCTTGGAAGGTCGAGACGATACCACCAGTGACCGTACTGTTGGGATTGTCGAAGTACTCGATGAACTGAGGGAAGGAGATGACTCCTCCGATGATACCAGAATCATAACCAAACAAGAAGCCTCCAATAGCGAGGAAGGCGCTCGACAAGATGACTGTGGCTTTTCCCATGATCGCTTGTAAGATTAGGCAATGAAGAAGGTATGAGATGGATCTCTGGACCTGGAGAAGGATCTACATGGTCTTATATGCACTCACATGGCATATACATGTGTTGATCCCCGTTCCCCACAAGAAGGCCTGGGGTACTTACTGTGGGGAGCATTGAGTGGGCGGGGCAAGCGTTGGGAGAATACCCAGATTTTCGCACCGCATCTTGGTCATGAGGCACACAAAAGTCTGGAGGACTCAAGCAATCATGAACAAAACACTCATATCGAAGTCTTGGTCCTACTCATACGCACCCAAATCGAGACAAGCGTAGGGGCGTTGTATCATTCAAGCTTTTGGAAGAGGCGGGGTGCCCTAAAAGCACATCCGAAAAGGGTAATGGCGTCGGTACATCTCATGCGAGTCTAGGGCTAACGGCTGGTTCGCTATATCTCACGCGAAATGGAATCCACTATCGGCGTATCTTCAACCCGTAGCGGCCGACTATCACAGGTAGACATTGACCTTAACATCTGGACCATGGCATGCAGCGGAGAAAGATACCTTTGATCCGCCACTTTTTCTTCTGTTGCTCCACGGCAGTTCTCACTTGTTTCGGCATACGATTTCGGTCACTATGAAGATTGTAAGCTGTGGCATTCATGGCTTTCATGAAACTATCGGCCTTGATGTCGATGAGATTCGAGTGTTCTGGACATTGGAGGCTGATGAGTATGCTGTGCAAACCGCATACCGTGTTGTCATCTCCACATCAGTGCACGAAGTTGCTGCTGAGCCATCTGCTGACCTTAACCATACCTTTGATACTGGGAGAATATCAACAGACGAACAGAGAAACATCTTCTGCAAACCAAGCGGCGGCTTTCGATCAACATGCACCTACTACTGGAGGGTAACAGTGTGGGACGGGGATGATGTCGCTACTCATTCTGAGGTTCAGACCTTCTTCACTGCCTACCCACGCTCTGAACTACTACCGCCTTATTCCATGAACCAGAAGTATATGCCACACTCGAGTCTCATCTTTCGCACATGGTTTGAGGACATGGAAAACAAGTGGAAGGCTGTTTGGATCGGAGATGGTGGTGACAAGCCATTGTACATTCGTAAACGCTTCAGCTTGGCTCGCAAGCCTTCCAAGGCCATAGCTCTTGCATCTGGGCTGGGTCACTTTGACCTTCACGTGAATGGCGAACCTGCTTCTGACCATGTCATCGATCCTGGATGTAAGTGACCGTCTGACTGTGGAAACCATAATGTGCTCATCAGCCTTGTAGGGTCCAACTACCACCGCACCGTCCAATACGTCGGCTATGACCTGACAGCGCATCTCGATGCCGGAGACAATGTGCTCGCAGCGCACCTGGGTAATGGATTTTATGCTGGCAGTGGCACTGAAGAAGACCGATTCTTCTGGCCCATGTACGAGGATAACACCTATGTCCGATACGGCAACGAGTTGTGCTTCTTCGCCGAGCTCCACCTGTTCTACGATGATGGTACCCACGATATTATACACACCGACCCCTCGTGGAAAGTGCGCAAGAGTGCAACCACACTTGCCAATATTTATGCTTCCGAGACCCACGATAAGCGTCTTTACCCTTCTGGCTGGACATCTTCAGGCTTCGATGAAACTGGCTGGACTTCTGCAAAGCCACTGACTGGACCTCGAGGTTTGCTCCGCTACCAGAGCCAGCCACCTGTTGTGCTGCACGACAAGCTTGAGCCCAAGTCTACTACATGCCCACGACGTGGTGTTGTCTGCTTTGATCTTGGACAAAACGCTTCTATCATGCTTCATCTCTCTGTCGAAGGGCCAGCCGGCTCAGAAATCATTGTTCGATATTCCGAAACAGCCAATACAGACGGCACAGTTCTGATGCCCGACCCTCTATTCAAAGATTTCGAGACAAAGGTTTTCTCTAAGATCTACTTGGCTGGCACAGGTGAACCCGAACATTGGCGGCCTGATTTCTCGTTCACTGCTGCTCGATACATTCAGCTCGAAGGTGTTGCGACAGAGGAGGGACAAGGGCTACCCGTCGTCCGCTCTGTGTATGGAAGACACATCTCGTCTGCTTCTCAGCGAGTGGGGTCGATGAAGACAGATAAAGACGATGTCAATGCATTGATTAAAGCCTCACATTGGTCGCTGTCGAGCAATATTTTCAGTTACCATACCGACTGCCCACAGATTGAGAAGTTTGGATGGCTCGAGGTGACACATCTCCTTGCTCCTGCTTCGCAATATGTGTTCGGGATGGAAGCACTGTACACGAAGATCATCTATGATATGATTGATGCTCAAGAGCCTAGTGGTTTGGTTCCAACCATGGCACCTGAGATCAGATACATGTGTGGCCCTCTTCACGACACAATCAGCTGGGGTGGAGCGTTATGCTTGTTGCCTGAACTGCTTGTCAAGTACTATGGCTCAGCTTGGGTCATACCACGAGTTTACCCAGCTGCCGTACGATACATGGATTACATGAAGACAAAAGAACGCCTCGGAGGTCTCATTGAACACGGTCTAGGCGACTGGGGCCGCGATATCGCTTGGGGTAACCTCCAAGCCAACATTGAAACTGCCTATTACTACAAATGCCTCCAGAACACCGGGATGATGGCCAAACATCTGGGACTATCCGACGAAGCCGCAAAGTACGAGAGCTGGGCTGCCCGAGTCCTCGAGGTATACAACAGAGAACTTCTCATCACAGATGATGGATCCGTGTCTCACGCCTACTACACCTCCCGCGATAACATCGGTCAAAGAGATTGTCAAGCAGTCGCTCAAGCCTACGCTCTCCAGTTCAACATGGTACCTCCCCAACACATCTCCTCCGTGCAAAACGCCTTCCTGGCCAGCGTCAGCGACAACCGCATCCGCTCCGGCGAACTAGGACTCAAATGCATCTTCGAAACTCTCATCGACCTGCAACGTCCAGACATCGTTTTGGCGATGGCTAGACAAGAAGAACACCCAAGTTACATGCGCTTCTTGCGTAAAGGCGAAACCACTTTCCTTGAGTTCTGGCAGGATGAGTGTAGATCCAAGAGTCACGATTTATTCTGTACAATTCATGAATGGTTCTATGCCGGGGTATTGGGGGTGCGGCCCCAGGGTGATGCGTACAAGACTTTCAAGATTGAGCCGCCGTATGATTCAGAGTTCAAGAATGTAGACGGTCATGTTGATTGTCCTTATGGCAGGATTGCTGTCAAGTTTAGCCAGACTGCTGAGAAGGTAGCTCTGGATGTGTCAGTGCCTGTGGGGACACAAGCTTCAGTCAGGATTCCGGACAGTTTCGGATCCTCGGTCAGACTATCTCGGAGCGGCAAGACTATGACAGCAGAAAAGAGTGGGCAGTTCCTGGAATTGAGAAACGGTAGTTATTCTATCGAGTTATTGTAGAACAGTAGGAAGACCAAATCTTTCAATCTCAAAAGCATGTTTCCAATCAATCTACCCTTCCTCGGTGTACCCCGAATCACCTTCGTTGATCATTCAGGGACTGGGCAATGGTCATAGTTTCCATTGACATTGTTGCCGAACCAGGATCTATAACATACATTAGCGTCAGGCAAGGGTCATTCGGAGCAACAGCACTTACGGGAAAGGCTTGGCACTACCGGCAGCGCCAAACACTGCGAACGACAAGATGAACAGTGCCAAAAGACTAGCACCATCCCAGGCACCAGTGATCAGGTACGAGTAATCCCTGAAGATACGAGGACGGTAGTTGCGCAGATAGAACTGGGTGAAGAAGCCAGCAATTAACTGACTGAAGATCACACAGGTCTGAGACTGGTTGTAAGGAATGTAGCCAGCGTATGCAAACAATTGAGGCATATTGAGGTCGAAAAGGGAGAACTTGCGAATCTTAGGAACGAACTGTGGACACAGGCGTGTGAGTGAGAGCACAAGAGTAGTAGGGGGGGGGGGGGGGGGGGGGGGGTAGGTGATACCTGAGCAAAGATGCGATGAGCGACGACAAATGCGGCACCGACAGCAACGCCATAGGGCACGGTTGAGTAGGTCTTGCCGGCTTTGTAGAGATACTTGGCAAGAGCCCATGAGCTCGCATTAGTGTTGTACGACTGGATGGTTGCACCACTCCATGAGGAGTTACCATTGCCCGATGTCAGAAGCTCGGCGTTACCACTGACAATGGAGATCATGATAGCGTAATTGAGGAAGCCACCCAAGATGGTACCGTAGATTTGGGTAATGAACATGACGCGAGGAGGGATCTTGACTGTGCATCGTGTCAGATCATGGTTGAAAAGGTTCAAGTGATTGATACTTACGATACTCTCCCATCTTGAGGTCGTTGCAGAGATTGACGGTGTTGGTAATCACGTTGTGAGACCAGGCAGCGAAGTACATGTTGCCGACGGGACGGCCGGGCAGCACCAGACCTGCGATCATTTTGGACAAGTTGTTCGTAGCAATACCATTACCGAAGCGTGAGTAGATCAAGGCACTCTGCGTAGAAATTGTTAGCTCAACGCCGGTAAGATCCAACAGTCGACGAAATGCACTTACGAATGGCGCAACAATGATTCCGACAATGAGGGAAACAACATAAGCCCACACGGGCATTGTGATGTTCTCTTTGATGACAACGACCAGCCCAAGAATGAAGCTGAAGACAAGGGCGATCATGTACCACCACCAGGGAACCTCTTTGTAGTTCTTTGCCATGTGCTGATGGTGGCGGTCGTCGTATCTACCTGCTCTAGCGCTCTTGAATGTACGCTTGATGTCACCTCCCCAGAAGAGGACAGTGTGAGCAATAAGGGCGCCGATCTAGTACCCGAATTAGTATGTGTGAAAGAGTGATGCAGGCTTGTGGTTCTTGACTCACCGCTGCGTTTGCCATGAACAAGGAGTAAGCAAAACTTCCAGAGAGGCGAGGGATACCATATTTTTCCAAGGCTGCCTCGTCCAGTACTCCGCCTACGAAGACTTTGGAGATCGGATACTTCTTTCCCTCCTGGGATCTAAGCTGCGTGGACATGAAAGGCTGTGATTTGGCACCCCACGTGTCCGTATAGTAGATACCCAACATGGCCAGCATGCACACGAAGATTCCTATAGCGACATGAGTCTGGAGGACCAATGGAAGAGAGGTATTGAAGGAAGTGATCTGGGAGCCTTAGGTCAGTGTTGCCCACTCTGGAAGGAATAATTAATCTTACGTATTGCCAGTCGAAAGAGAGCGAAAACATTCCAAGGCCTTCGTTGTTTGTAGCACCACCAAAAAGGTTGGTAAGAACCTCGGCCTTCTCACCAGTGGCTTTCATTGCAGCCAAACAAGGTACGGAGACCGAGTTCAACCATGGGAAGATGTACGCAGGGAAGAACTCGTAGAAGAACATGCCGACGAATGCATACCAGAAATATCGCAGTGGTTTGGAGTCTTTGACTTCTTGCCAATGCAAGCCTTGAAGTGTTTTGACTGTTGGCAAGGTACTCCAGTACACAGCTTCGACGTGCCACACGGCGATAGGTCGCAACAAACCACAGAGACCGTAGCCGAACATGCCAATCGATATCATAGTCAAGACGACGGTCGTGGCACTGATGGGCAGATCGTAGAACAGCTCTTGTGCCGCAAAGACCAATGAGACAGCGGCAGCATTCGATGCCGAAGTAGCAGTGATGGAGCAGATAGCATGTTCTTTGAGACCCCAAGGTCCGGGGTTGAGGAAGACGAGTGCCGTTATCCAGAGTGGTGGCTTAGCGTCTCCATTCTTTGCTCTCCATCTAGATAGATGGCGATCACCCCTGGGAAGGAATTTGGCCCATGCATTACCAACGAAGTAAGCAATGAGGACGATGAAGGTACCCTGAATAGTGACTAGTGTAGGTTTGAACTGGTGTTCATCAGTATCCGATCAAGACTGTTTTATGTGTCAATGACTGACCGTGTAGATTTGGTTCATGACAGCTTGGAAAGCTGAGAGGCATGATGCCAGGAAGATACCACGGAAGGTCACAGAGGGGTCACCATCGTCGCGCAGTGGTAGAAGGTGAGCGGCTGCATCGGCTCCAGTGATGATGATATGATCCGGATCGTCGGTCTTCTCGAAACCGTCGCTGGCACTGTCTGGCGTGGGCACAGCAGTGATCTCTGGTTCCAGAGTTCCTTTCTTGCCAGATTCCTCGTTGTACGCCGGGGCCGCGTCATGATAAGGTGTGAGTTCGTAGTCAGCTGTCGTAGCTCGGGAACCATCAACAGGCTCTACCGAGACGTGAGTGACACTCTTTGCCATGGTAAGACACGTCAAGTCCGAATGTCGAGCCTAGAGGGATAACAATGATAGAAACTCAAAGACTGTATGAAGCCTTTATTCTTCTCAAAATCGCTCAACATATCAATCATCCTCACAGAGTTTGCCTTATTCGCCATCGTACCTCAGGATAACGAATAGATGGTAAGACAATGGAACCGAGAATGCGTGCTTCATGATAGGGCGTCGGTGGAAGTGATACGAGAAAGGGTCCGAACAAAGAAGCTTGATCGACAATCTAGAGCTTGTATTTTGTTGGCAGCGCTCTGGGTGATGTGATGGCGCGATCTAACGTCGGATAATTAAACACTCGGGAGGCACGGTCGGCTGGGTAGCCCCAGATGAGCTTGCTGCTAACCGAATCAAGCAGGTGTCTGCGCGGTAGAACCTGAGGATTTTTCTATTGAGGATAGCGACATATCTTAGAGTTATGGTCCAATCGTTTATGTATGCTATTGGTCGCTTGAGTAGGAAGATGGTGTTACACCACTAAGAGTACGCCGAAATACCTATAGGCGATTGGTTTTGACGAAATTGTGGGCTGGGGTCAAGCAGGCTTTGCGGGTCTGAAGCTTGGCATCTACCAAGCACCTTGAGGGAGCAAATTGCAACAAAAAATATGTTCCGGATCGCTGGCTAGCCGCAGCTCCGGTCATTGTCGTCAGCTTGTTACGTGGTATGGATTAGTCTCGAAGGGGTTCCGAGTCAATTGTACTGAATAGTAAAGTGTCGAGTTGCATCCACAATTCAGGATCTAGAGGGAAGTCCATGTCTAACCCGTCCCACTGTCTCGTCTCAAGTGTTAAGTCTGCACATTCCGGCTGAGCATAATCCTCTTCGAACCCGTCGACTGCAGTTCGCGTATGGTTGACCTCCGGCCTGTCAAGAATGCACTGTAGTTCTTGCTGTAGCTCCTCAAGAATGATACTGTAGCGCAAGCTGGGCGCGTTTGTATTAGTTGCTCTAGCAAGATGAGCTTGTACTGACTTGGCCAACTCGAACATGCTCGCCTCGTCATATTGGGTGGATACGACGGAGAGACGACCTTGTTTGCGCTGCATGATCCAGACATAGACAATGGTCAAGGCATTGAAGGTGACATACTGCGTATTCCAGAATGCTGGTATGAGATTGTTGTCAATCGCGAGATCAAGTACCGAGTCGAGGACAAATTTGGCGGCAGACAAGCATTTCTCGATATGTGGCTGCATCAAAGCTGGCTCTGTCTGTTGTCCTGAGAGTAATGGTCTGGTGATAATCATGACAGCGTGCGCACAGCCTATCTGCAAGACTGTCAGTTGTCTACGAAAGATCGGTACCAGGCTCGAAGGGTGTATCCCGCCTGAGAGGAAGAGTGGAAGCTGTTTCTGCCACTGCTCTACCTCAAGACCCAGCCGTTGGGCGGTTGCGATCATGTGTTGATCCCGAGCAGGATGGGACAAGGCTTGCTCTTTCAAAGCTTCCTTGACTATACGAGTGAGCTTGGCATGCATCACCGGAGCAGCTTGTATGCAGTCTTTCGGGATTGACCGAGTTATTGATCCAGCCGAGAGAAGGTCGTTGTCGTCGACAATCTCAGGATAGCGTTGGTCGACATATGCGTCGTTGATATAGGGCGGTCTCCCGAGCATTACGCTAAGGTATGTATCGAGCATATGGACTGCCCAAAAACATCGTCTTTGGCATTCCCGAATGATTTTGCTCGGCTCTCCAGATGTCGGAGCTCTTGCCCGATGGATGCCTATGGATAGGGCTAGCTGGTATGTACTGCCCAGAGTGTACCATGCTTGATTTAAACGTGAGGTATTGAGTTGGTAGAGAGACGTGGCTAGCCGCGCCTGAACAGATTCTAAGCATGGCCTACCAGCCTCACTTACTATCTTCTGTTGTGCTGCTTGGTATAATGTCTCACCCATGCGCAGATGACTGTCGTTTCTCTCAGCTTTGCGTGATTCAGCCGGGGTGGAAGGTGGTGTGTCTGAGATAGTGTCTACATTGTACAGACATGCAGTCGCAAGGACCATGAGTACGATAGCTTGACGTATTGGTCGAAGTTTCTCCTGGCGCATATCTTGTTGCTCGTGATAACGAAGCAACCATGGCTCGAAAGTTGGTCGGTGTAGGTAGCGGTACGTTGGAGCAGCGAAATCGAAGTACCGACTGGTCATTGCGCTTGTGACATCGCGATTCGGAAGCTGGAGCTCAGTGGTGTCACCTAAAGCCGGTGCTCTCCTGTCACCGTAGGCGAATATCGAGACTTCCTCTCTCGACTCGGGATTCAGGTCAGACAGCTCTGCCATACCAAATCTCCGCCAGGCCCTCCGAAGAAACTAATCAAGCAATATCAATAACTTTTCGATGCATATCTGCGGCTAAAGAACTTACTGAAAAAGTGCTGGTTGGTCCCTGGTAGCCTGCAGGCGTGATGCCTTCCCCATCTGGCGAGGCAGCACGGGAGGTGTCGTTAGTGTTGAACGCGTCTCCAGGCCTTGACAGAGAAAGAGTTTCTCCTGGCCATGGAGGATGCGAGTCTGAGCCAAGGTTGTAATTCGAAGCACCGACGGTAAGACCGTTAGCAGGTTGAAGAGCTTGGTGTCTTCCATGAGGGGTGATGTAAGTACAAATCAAGCCTTGCGACACGCACAAAGGGCATGGTTGCTCGCCTGAGCACTTCCGCTTACGGGACTTGCAACTATCGCATGCGCGCTGGACCTTGCGTCTTTTCCCATTGCCGGCATCTGAAGCTGCTTCATGACTTTCGCGACGACGCCGTGCAACATTGACGATGCGTGACTCGGAATGCGTCGTCGGAGTGTGAGCCATTGAGGAAAGATGATGCGGAAGATGCAAATCCCAAGCGGGGAAGTGATCGGTCACGCTTGCACGTGCGGAACTTGGCAAAAGTGGAGCAGGCAGATGTGGCGGAAGGAAGTTCCGCAGCATCCGCGCCTTCGGAACATATAGCGGAGGTGTGAGATGAGGCGGGACTCCTTCCGCAGACCATCAAGGTGCCAAAGAGAAGACGTAGATCGAATCTATAGGAAACAAAGCAATAGATAAGTAGTCAGGAGCCTCTCTTGAGAGAGTTCGTCTAATCATCTGATTTCTATCATTAAAAATGTTGCAAGAACACTTCACGCTCAACACCGGTGCAAAAATCCCGGCCGTGGGTTTTGGCACCTGGCAAGCCGCTCCCAACGAGGTCGAACGTGCCGTGGAGGAGGCACTGAAGCAAGGCTACCGTCATATCGACTGTGCGGCAATCTATCGCAACGAAAACGAGGTTGGAGCTGGTATCAAGAAGTCAGGAGTCAGGCGCGAAGACATCTTCATAACAGGCAAACTCTGGAACACAAAGCATAGATCCGAAGACATTGAGGACGCCCTCGATAAGTCTCTCAAGGACCTCGACACTGATTATCTTGATCTCTACCTTATGCACTGGCCGTGTGCATTTGCTCCTGGCGACAAGTTCTTTCCCCTGGACGACCAAGGTGTTTTCAAGCTTGACAACATCGACCCAGCAGAAACATACAAAGGCATGGAGAAGCTCCTCAAGACCGGCAAAGTCAAGGCCATTGGAGTGTCAAACTTCACCATCGAGAAGCTCCAAGATCTTCTGAGCAAGACATCGGTTGTCCCTGCTACCAACCAGATCGAAGCTCATCCCTACCTCCAGCAGCCTGATCTGCTCAAATTCTGTCAAGACAAGGGAATCCTCGTCGAGGCCTACTCTCCTCTCGGCAACAACCAAACCGGCGAACCACGCACAGTCGACGATGCCCAAGTACATGAGGTTGGAAAAGAGCTCGGCATGGATCCTGGAGTTGTGCTCGGCAGCTGGGGCGTACAAAGAGGCACAGTCGTTCTGCCGAAGAGTGTGACTCCTCACAGAATTGCTTCGAACCTGAAAGTCAAGGAGCTACCCACCGGTGCTTTCGACAAGCTCAACGCATTGGAGAGACACAAGCGTTTCAATTTCCCAGCTCGTTGGGGATATGATATCTTCGGCGAAAAGGACGACGAAGCAGTCAAGAAAATTGCACAAGAAGCCGGAGAGGAGAACAAGACGAAGTTTGTGGTGTAGAACACTCTTGCTCATATCTAGAAACTGTATGAATCTTCACGATAGATTATGCCTCACAAGAACAAATATGAAATCATACCATCAAATCTCATCGACGCTTCGATCGTTCCGTGTTCTCTATATCAGCCTTTCTGGGAGGCGCAGGTAAAAGTTGGCTAGTACGGTAATTCGGCACATATACTGCCGGCTTTCGCATGCTTCGAAAGAGCAGGGTGATACCCCATACAAGCAACTGCTGGAGTCGGCAGCGATGTTGCAGCACCACGACTAACTAATTTATTCTTCTGTACACCTTAGAAGTTTGTTATCATCACGATAGTACCTGTGAAGGACAATATGGGTCCGTAAGTAGCTGACTCGATGCGATATGTGCAAAAAGGTCTAAGTCGATGCCGTCCACGCAATCAAACTCAAGTTGGTGATTTCTGGTTATGAAATTCGAGCATTGAACATACTGCTAACATCATTGTTATCACGAAGTACGGTCCTGAGTCAATAAGAATCTTCAAATGTGCAGTAGGTGACGGGGTCGCTATAGTCCACCATGAAACGCGTTCTGCTAAGACAGCACGGGTTCATGAATTTCCAGGCGACGACGCATAACGGGCCCGCGAGTTTGCAGCTGAAGAAAGGCACGAGCATATTTGAGACGAGTGGACTTCCAAGATATGACTGATTGTTCAGCAACGAAAGAAACTCATGATACATTGACATCTTTATCATAGGGTTGAGGCTTTCCACCTCTATCATTCTACACAAATTATGCCACAGCCTATCGCTTACAACTTGTACTTGAACAATGGTGACTTGTCTCCCATATTCTGCAAGTCTTCCTCAGAGTACTGTTCCCTGATATCCGCCTCATCCAATGTATCTCTCTTCTTGTTAAGACGCATGTACGATAGCTCGAGGACTACTGTGCTGAGAAGAGTGAACGCAGCAAACCCAAGACCAATACCGAAGCCGGTAGGGTATCCTGGCTTCTCGTTGTCGAGGAACTGTTGATGTGTCAGTGATCTTTCTTGGTAATCTAAGGTCCAAGACAACAAGACTTACGATGTATGATCCGACAATACCACCACAGTTTCCAAGAGCGATGTTGAGGGCAATACCCATGGCTCTCTTCGATTCACCAGCAAGATTGGACGAGATCCAAGCAGAGCCTGCAGGATTGGTGGGATATTGACCAATGCAAACAAGCACTACACCAATGTAGCATGCAGGAATCTGATGCTTGATGTTGGGTGCAAGTGCAAGCAGAATTGCGAAGCCAAGAGTTACAACAGCCATCTGACCAAAGATGAAAGGAGCGCGCCATTGGAACTTGTCCGAAAGCTTCGAAAGCGCAATTGCAGAGATTGCTCCGGCGACGTAAGGAGGGATGGTCATGAGTTGTGCTTGTGACGAAGTGTAACCCATCGACTTGGTGATCGAAGGCATGGTAAACTTGAGGCCGTACGCGCAAACGGAAGCGGTGAAAAGAATCCATGCTTGGAGATAGACCTTGTAGTCCGTGAGTAAATCCTTGAGGTAGGACCACTTGAACTTGTCGGCTTTCTCGCCATCATCAGATGTACCACGACCGGCGTTCTTAATCACATTTTGAAGGACCAGATAGCGACGCTCGTTCTCATTGAGCCATCTGCCAGAGAGCATTGGTGTATCTGGCATAACGAAGAAGCATGCAATACCGACGATAACGGTCACGATACCCCTGGGGAACAACGGTTAGCAAGCATCATGGTGAAGTGTTCCAAAAGTCAAGACTTACTCAAGAAGGAAAATCCAGGCCCAGCCCGGTCTGCCACCGAGCCCGTCCATCTTTGAGATTGCAAAGGCCAGGAGACCTGAACAGGCACCAGAAAGTGCCGAAGCACAATAGAATAGCGCAAGACGAGTCTGAACTTGTCTTTGGGCGTACCAATGAGTGATCAAGTACACAGCGCCGGGGAAGAAGCCAGCTTCCGCAATGCCTAGAAGTACTCTACAGACCATCAGGCCAGCAAAGTTCTTGACAAGACCAGTGAGGGTCATGATGGTGCCCCAGCTGACGACGAGCATACCGATGTAGTGAGAGGGACGCTTGAATTTTTTGAGCAAGACGTTGGAGGGGACCTCCAGCAGGATGTAAGGGATAAAGAAGATAGATAGACTGTGATGAAGGTTAGCTGAGGACCGTTGGCCCAAATAGATAGACTGACACAATGTTGTATTGAATGCCAGACATGCCGAGATCTTCCATCATACCCTCAATCTTGGCGTTGCCGATATTGGCTCTGTCAATATGAGAGAAAAGATAGAGTACAGCAAGGACGGGCACAAGTCTCAAGTCGACTTTTCTGATCATAGCCTTCCTCTGGTCTTCCGGAAAGTTCTCATAGAAGTCTGTCTCTTCGTGGGTAAGGCCCATGCCAGCATACTTGTTGTGTTCATAGACATTGACTTTTTCGAGATCCTTGGAGATCGAGGTCGACGATCCACCGCCATGCTGGGTGGTTAGATGTTTGGACATGACTGTCGAGAAAGAAGATGATACTTCAATGTGATGTGGGTAGGGATGTAAGGAAGAAGAGAAATCCTGTAAGGGAATAATAAGGAGTCCTGGTGTCTGGGGGAGCAGAGATATATCTGACAATGGAGGCCCTTGGGCTCTATCCTCCACAATTAGCTACCTGGTCGGTCGATACCGGATATCTTGCATGCCCAGAAACCCCGCATGGGGACCCCACTGGGGACGAGAAAATCTGGAGTCTGTCGTCTGGTTTGTGCGTGTTAGGGCTTTGGGGCTGAGTACGCATCCGCACCAATCGGAATCACCATCAGATAAATTAACGTTGTGTTCGAATCATGGTAGACCTTGTCTTGTTCCTTCCGCTCAACTTCCGCAGAGAAAACGTTGGCGGAAGCCGGAAGCTCAGCTGACAACGCCACTATCCCCAGCTTCCGCTCTCCGCTCCTGGCATGCGGAGCGTGTGTTGACCGGTACCTACGGATCAGAGATCTGGTCGTGTAGGCCCTATGTTGCATCGACGTTGTTTCTATATATCTCTTCACACACTCTCTGGACTGGACCCATCCAAATTCATACTCTCGCTCACTCATCTTACAATGGCCGACGTACTTTCGCTCCCAAGCAGATCTGGCATGCTTGACAGCAAGTGTTCAAGCATAAAAGTGTTGGAAACAAAAAGCCAACAGGTCCATACTGCCGACACACAAACACCTTCTACTGTTGATGGCCTCATCCGATTGAGAGCTTCGCAAGAAGGAAAAAATGCTCCTATCATCGCTTATCCTGAGCAAGGCACATCATACAACGACTATACCCCGCGAGAGCTTGACAGATTTGTTGAGAGAGCCGCATCATTCTACGCGACGGCCATTGCTCAAAGACTGACCTCGGATGATCCAGTGCAGGTCATTGGACTCTTAGGTCCCTCAGACTTTAGCTATCTGGTAGCTTTCCTCGCAATCTCTAGATTGGGCCACTCGGTTCTGTTGCTCTCAACCAGAATCACTGATGAGGCTCATGAATCTCTTCTGTCGACGACCAAAGCCACTGCACTCATCTACAACGAGGCTTTCCAGACCACTGCATCTGCATTAATGAGTCAGAAACCCGGCTTACAGATTATGCAAATCTGTGAGACCACATCTTTGCCTACCACAAGCAAGAACCTCAAGTCTGCGAGATTGGACCCTTCGAAAGAAGCTCAGAACATCTCTTTCATCATCCACTCAAGTGGTTCGACAGGCTTGCCAAAGCCAATCTTCCAGACACACAAGGCTTCGCTGTATGCCTATTCACAACATTTCAACCGCGTCGGCCACATCACTCTTCCGCTCTACCACAACCATGGCATCTGCTGTCTTTTCCGAGCAATCTGGGCTGGTAAAAAGATCTACATATACAACGCCAAGCTGCCTCTTACATCTCAACACCTACTCGCGACACTGAAGGAGCACCAGGATATCAAAATCCTGTATGCTGTTCCATATGCTCTTAAGCTTCTTAGCGAATCCGAGGAAGGTCTCAGATTACTGAGCAACCTCGATATCGTTATGTTCGGCGGATCCGCTTGTCCCAAACCTATCGGAGACAGACTTGTGGAATCTGGTGTCAACCTCGTGGGACACTATGGCGCCACAGAGCTCGGTCAACTCATGACCTCCTTCCGTAATCACAAGGAAGACAAGGGTTGGGATTGGTTGCGTGTTGGTCCCAATCTAGAGCCCTATCTCAAGATGGAAAGCCGAGGTCCAAATCTCTTCGAGCTGTGTGTTACGGAGGGCTGGCCTTCCAAAGTAGCAACAAACTGCGATGACGGATCATATGCAACCAAAGATCTATTCGAGCCTCATCCAACTATCCCCAACGCCTGGCGCTACTATGCCCGCCTGGACGATACATTGGTACTCGAAAACGGCGAGAAAGCCAACCCTCTGATCGCCGAAGGAGTCATCCGACAAAGTGAGCATGTAGCTGAGGCCATAGTCTTCGGGGCGAACAAACCTCGACTTGGTGCATTTGTGGTCCCCTCTAACACGACGGAACTCGCGGACGAGGCTTTGCTCGATGCAGTTATGACCTATGTCAACGAAGCAAATCAAGTTGCACCCTCGTTTGCCTACCTCTCGCGGGAGATGATCAAAGTCTTACCACGCGACGTTAAGTTCCGCAAGACTGACAAGGGTACTGTTATTCGTGCGGCTTTTTATCGAGACTTCTCGAGCCACATCGAGGCTGCCTATGCCGATGAACAGTCAGGAACTCTTGTACTCCCAAGGGACCAATTGCTTGAGTTTCTGCGCCGGGAATTCTCCCAAAGAGCCTTGCTCAAGGAGAACGAGAGGATCGATGACAACACCGATCTCTTCAGCCTTGGGGTAGACTCTCTTCAAGCTATACAAGCGAGGAGCAACATCATCAAGACGCTCAAGGTCCAAGCAAAGGATATCGGCAGGAACTTCGTCTTCGACTTCCCAACCCTGGACGAGATGGCTAACGAGATTCTGCGACTCCAGCATGGTGCACCGAAACGAGTAAAGCTTAACGTCGAAGCGCGTATGGCAGTCATGGTCGAGAAATATGCCGTGTTCGAACAGCACGAACCGGTTGACAGGCCTGCCGATGGCGCGTATATCGTAAGTGCATCCAGTGTTCATACTCAACTCATGCTAACATCCCGTAGGCTGTGACTGGTGCCACAGGCTCTCTCGGTGCGCATGCCGTCGCCATCTTGGTAACACAGCCAACCACAAAAAGAGTCTTCTGCCTTGTCCGGGCCAAAGATACCAAAGACGCTGACGCAAGAGTCCGACAATCTTTGCGCGAGCGCCGTCTTCTGGACAACCTCTCAGAAGTCGCCCTGTCCAAGATCGTCGCCTATCCTTCTGACTTTGCCGATGAACACCTCGGTCTTGGTTCTGCGCGATATGAAACGATCTCCAAAGATATCACATATCTCATTCACCTGGCATGGTCCGTCAACTTCAACAAGAGCATCGAGAGTTTCGAGGCAGACTGCATCGGGGGTGTTCGCAATCTGATGACACTCTGTTTGCGAAGCAACAGACCTCAGCCTGCCGCCTTCAACCTTTGCTCTTCAGTCAGCGCAACGGCTCGTACACCTGGTGGAGTTGTACCCGAGGCCCTTCCCGAGTCTTTTGAGTATGCACAAGAGATGGGTTATGCCCAGTCAAAACTGGTTGCCGAGAACTTGTGTGATCGTGCTGCCAAGCAGACCACCATGAAGTGCCGTGTTCTTCGCGTTGGCCAGATAATCGGTGATACTTGTCATGGTGTCTGGAATGAGACAGAGGCAATCCCACTGATCTTTCAGTCTGCAAAGTCGACCGGTGCACTGCCTGCGCTTGACGAGAACCCAGCATGGCTCCCTGTCGACGTTGTTGCGAATGCTTGCACCGAGATTGCGCTCAGCTATGCAGACAGTGGTGTCATGAACATTGTCAACCACAATTTTTTCCACTGGACAAACGACTTGCTGCCTCTGCTCTCGAAGGCAGGTCTTCCTTTCGAGGCAGTCAACCAGCGTGAGTGGATTCGACGACTTCGGGCATCCAATCCCGATCCCTCTCAAAATCCTTCGGTGAAGCTTGTCGACTTCTTTACAAACAAGTACGATAATGACAATGCTCGAGGATCATTGAAGTTCGCAACAGACGCTGCTCAGCGCCATTCTCCGTCCCTCGCGAATGCTGGCGTGATCGATATCGACATCATGCAGAAAATCGTGAGGTATCTCGAGACAAAATATACACAGTAGAGGAGATTATCGTTATATCTTTGGAATCAATTCACGGTTAGGAATTTGGTTCACGGATCCTTGGATATTTCAACTTGATAGACAGTAAGCAATCTCAAGTACAAGCGTGGCGTACCAATCATTGCACAACACTTTTTTACATCATGTAGCGATCGCAAGACCCAAGCAAGGCCAAGGCGATATATAATGAGTGATAGAGAATAACCATCGGTCTGAAAGTTGGAAGTATGAGAGCGCCACTCGGTAGACGATGCGACTAGTCGAGACGCTAATACGAATTACAAGCACATCTTTCGAATCCTGCTAGATACTATAAAAGACTTGGAGTCGCCCACTGTGCTCCGTCTACTTGTTTCAACAATTTCGAAAGATCGCTCCATTCAACCCCGATCGATATACATAGAACAAAGTACTCCTACCCCTCCCATGTCTATGCAATAACCAAGGACCTCCTGCTTTGAAAACTTGATATGTAATCGACCATCAACTGACAAATCCAGAACCTAGTTATGGAAGGGAGATCAGTTCCAAGTACGACACTCTATACTGCAGAAACGCCATGTAATGTTCGGAATGCAAAGGTAACCATAATTACAACCTATGAAGCTCTCTTCCCAAATACTAATATCGCAAGGGCCTACATCTCATCACAGAATCAACTCCCAACGGCAAGAAAGTCCAGATTCTTCTTGAAGAGCTAAAGGAGGCATACGGACTACAATTCACTGCAACTCTCATCGACATCGACACCAACGAACAGAAGCAACACTGGTTTCTGCGACTGAATTTAAACGGGCGCATACCGATCCTTATTGACAACAACGAATCGCCACCCCATCCTGTTATGGAATCGACTGCAGAGCTACTCTATCTTGTTGACAGATACGATAAGGACAGACTGTTTTCGTTTGCAGATGTGCTCGAGCAAAGCGAACCTATACAGTGGTTACTCTTTTGGCAAGCCTCGGGTCAGCCTTATCAGAGCCAGACAATACATTTTTCTAGAGGAGCAGGAAGTGGTAATCCTTGTAAGCTGACGCGAAGTGAGCGCCGCTTTAACTTCGCTCTATGCGCACGAAATGAGTATAGCTAACGATTGACTCGATAGATGCTCTCAAAGGCTTTAGAGAAGAGACACTACGTGTCTATAGCGTGCTTGAAGATCGGTTAGCAGGACGTTTCACAGAATCAACTAGAGACTGGCTTGCAGGACGCGGGACCGGGAAGTATTCAGCGGCGGATATCGGGGCATGGCCTTGGGTGCGAAGCCATCGTTTCTGTGGAATTACCGGAGAGGAGATGTCCAAATATCCAAATTCACAGCAGTGGATACTTAGGATAGGGGCAAGGGGTGCAGTACAGAGGGCTTTGGGTGATGCATACGACAACGAAGCACATCCCGAGTTAGTCGTCTTCACACAGTCCTGATTGGATGGTATAGACGCTACCTAATACAAAGCTATGTCAGTCCTCCTGAAGAAATCTTTCCTGGGGCAACATTATGCACGGACGAGTCACAATAGCTACTCGAGTGGAGTTTCGGCTCTTTTGTAGTAGAAGTGTTTTCTTGAAGTCGTGCCACAACGTCGGAGGAGGGGTCATGATGTTTAGAAAGTTTGATTCGTTCGGGTTATGGAGGCGAGAGATAGGTTCAAAATCCTCGATACCTTGTCTTGCCACGATCCCTGTTCCTGCTCCCTCGGTTCCCTGCTTGACAATGATCATCTTTTTGATTGTTGAGGATCTGAGAGAATACTACTAATCACAGCTTGTCGTGAAAGGACAGCAAGAACTAACGCATCCTGATATCATCATGAGGAAAACTTGATCTCAGACGCTCGAAGTTTGACTTACTCCCGTGATGAATCAATCCCTCACCATTGACCCAGTACTGCCAGACGTCAGTAAGAAGTACATCAAAACCATGAAGCCGATACCGACCGCGCATGCATCACCATCGTTGTGAACATTGTTCGTGTTTTGGTAGGTGCAGGCTTCAGCCACGTTGTAGACTACAGATATCGTGAGCATTATATCGAGACTTCTATCCGATCTTCGTGTTACCGTCACCGAAACGGTTTGGGATTTTGTAGTAGTTGCCATTTGCAACCCAGGTTCCGTCAGCAGCCTTGTTGTTGGGACGTCAGTTTAGTTGCGACAAAATTAGAAGGACAGAAAAGATTGCTTCCTACCTGGGTCCATGCGTCAATACCGACGGCAAATGATAGTGTCGTGAGAAGACTAGGGAGAATAGAAGAGAAATGCATAGTGAGAGGACGATGCTGAGAGATGAATGGAAAGAGCTGATAGTGCTAGGTATACATGTAATTTCCTGTCGGAGGAGGACATCGCTTATATGCTGAACCCATTGCGACCGCAGTTGAGGGATTGACCCGATATTTCTGCCTGCACGACCAAAGGATTCCTTCCTTCGTGGTACGCTCACTTGAAAGCGTGCCTCTTTTGACGAGGAGGCTAAATTTAGGCTCCAACAAAGCCAACGCAGCGATACTATACGCACGTTCAAATATTCCTACGTTCAGCTCCTTCGAAATGCCATCACGCAGCTGCGGGTGGTCAGGGAAGGACCGGTGAGCAGAACACGGTCACGTCTGCACTTTGATGTTCCCAGGATATCGCACGATCCGAACACGTGATTGGTCTCGCTACCGCATGCGTATTCAGTAAAGAGACGTACTGATCAATCTAAGGTGTTTCAGATATGCGGACAGTTGTTGGTGGCGCTTCCTCGCAACAACGGGGTACATAGTAATTGTAAGCTTCAAATCTCTTGACAATTCGAGATCTCGAACCCAAGGACGAGCACTCCCTTTGTGTCACAAAACTCAGTATCGCCGCTTTATCATCAACCAAGCATACAAGTCTGCTTGACATACCTCACCAATCAGGCACTAGGTAATACTTCTCCCACCCTCTTTCAGTATCCGCATCTCCAAACTTGGCGATATCGTTCATCACTCCATCTGGACCCACCCGCCACTCCCCACTCTCTACATTATATCTCCAGCTATCAAACACTCTACTCAGCCTCACACAAGTCGTCCAATCCCCAGAGAATGCATTAAAACCAGGTTGATACAGATCAACCGCATTATAAAATCTTGACATGTCAGACTTGCGAGCATAGCTATTGTTCCCCAGTAAGAAAGGCAGGATAAGTCGTGCTGAAGCTTCTTCGATGTTGTCGCTGCCGAGGTCTGTGTTGGGTATGTATAGACCACATGGCACGAGGGGGAGTTTGTTGTAAGGTAGAGCAAAGGGACGAGTAGCTGTGTCTGCAGAGCTCACATGACCTCTGGCGTCAAGAATACGAATCGGTGGGATGGTTTTGGTGTGGAACTCGTCTGTGATGGTGGCAAAGATGTTGTCTGATGCAAAATCTTCTGGGTTCGGAAGGGAGATGCCGGGAGCGATGAAGGTGAAGTTTGGTCGACGAGCTTTGCTCAAAAATGCTCTTGCGAAACGATCTCGAGGTATGTTGGTGGTGTCAAGGACATGCTCTTCGATGATTGGGCTCTGATGTTCTCCAACGTCCGGTGGCGCGTTCCTACGAGCCTCGATGGCTTGCACTAGACCATTGAACGCATTGATCGTATCTTGCAATTGTCCATCGCTGAACCGAACCGAGACCCAAGGATGATATATCTCATTGTCAGCTGTTGTGTGTTTCGGCCTCGCTTGGACTTTCCCAGCGTGGATCATGTCAATCCAGGCACTGAGGATGGTCTCGAGAGGTTGCCATGGAGGTGGATGGTCCTCGCGTCTTGTTCTCTCATCATCGGCGATATCACTTTGAACGATAGCCTTGAACGTGTGTTGGTCATAACTCTAACCATCAGCTTTTTGCAACATATCATTTATCATGTATACACGGTAAACGCACTTCAATCCGTCAGGATGACCTCCAAACCCAACGTTCATCGGATAAAGTGTGAAAAACCGCAGCTCCTCGCCTTCTCCAGCCATATCCGGAGAATGGTCTTCCCAAAGTTGCTCAGGTGAGCTCAAGCGCGATACCCAATAGAAGAACGCCATGTCCTCTGTAACATTCCAAGCCCGTTTCAGGAACTCGATAACGCTGTCGTGCAAATCCTCGCGCTGCTCATCAGCCTCATCGCTGTGAGTGTCCAACCAAGTACGGCGTGGTGATTGGGCAGGGATTAGCCCAGAAGCAGTCCAGCCATGTGCGACAATGTAGTTGTGGAGGGCGGCGCATCTTTCGTAGTCTAGTCCGTCGGTTTGGCGCGGTGGGTTTGAGGTCGTGACTAACCAATTACTTATATCAGCATATGTGGTCATCATGCTATCTGCGATGTCGAGTTGATAACAAGATCAAGGCACTGCATTTGTACTCAGAAGCTTCCCAGAAGATCGACAGGGCGTGGCGTCGTGGTTGAGTTCAGTGGAACTTTTGGCGTCAGAGGCACGGCGGCGCGACTCAGGGTCCAACCGTTCGAGATATATGGGACGTTTTACATGGTCACGTTATTTGCTGTAGTAGCACTTCGTTCAAAGCATGGGACCAACGCGTCTCTGATCTCGACGGCATCTGAACGATTCTCACGTCCATCCATCTATTGTCAAAGGGATTGCTAAGCTGGAAACTGCTTAGAAGTCTCCTACCTTGCGGTAATGCCTCCATCAACACTAATCACACCACCGGTGATGAAATCGTTCTCCAGCAGGAAATCCACAGCCTTTGCGACGTCGGCACATTTACCAATCCTGTTCAGCGGATGCATGGCAGCTGCTTGTTCTCTTGTGTATGCTCCGCCGTTGTAGCTCTCCTCCAATACAGGCATGCCCGAGTCGATTACACCGGGCGCAACAGCAGAGATGTGAATGCCTTCGCTAGCGTATTCGAGGGCCGTTGACTTGGTCAAGCCGATGATCTATGCCTGTCAGTGAGGATTGGGTGGAAGAGGTGTGCAAGGAACTGACAGCGTGCTTAGTGGACGAGTATGGGGCGGCGTAAGGCACACCGATGAGACCGGACATGCTGGCCATGTTGACGATGACACCTCTTTTGCCGGCATCCCCCTGCTTGTCTTGTTTCAACATCATTTTGATCTGCTCTTGCATGCACAAGAAGGTGCCTTTTTGGTTGACATTATACATGAAGTCCATGTCATCGAGTGGAGTGACATGGAATGGCATGAAAGTACTCGACATGCCGGCGTTATTGACAGCTGCGTCGAGGCGGCCATGTGTGTCGAGGACATGCTTGTGTAGAGCAGCGATTGACTCCTGACTCGTGACATCGACAGGGTGAAATGATGCAGTGCCACCGGTTTGGATGATGGATCCTACGACCTGCAGAAATTGTCGTCAGGATTGTTCTTGTCGAAGTCGATTCTGGGACCGATCTTGTTGCCCTTGTCTTGGTTTCTGCCTGTGACAATGACAGTCCAGCCCTTCTTCGCAAGGTGCTCGGCTGTTTCTTTGCCAATGCCGGTTGTCGCACCGATGATCAGACAGGTTCTTTTTGTAGCCATGATTTTCTGTTTGTGGAGGGAAGGGAGAGTGAAGGTGTCTTCCACATGCGAGATAGCACGATAATATAGATTCAGCGAGTGCAAGTGGGGCAAGGGTCCAATCGACAGGCCTCATACGGAGTAACCAGGCTGCAGTCAGGCTGCAGGCAGGCGCTATTCGACCAGATGATTACGGCACTCTGTATTAATTGATTGATAAACCAGGCTGGTGCGCTGACGCCAAGAGAAATAGATTTGATGCAGATATGACTCGGCCGTGATATACAAAGAAGGAAATTCCACAGCCGTCGACCGTGCGAGAGAATGACGGTACAAGAAGATTAGGACGAAAGAAAAGCACGCTGTCTGCAGACGTGGAGGGGTATACAGAAAGGATCCACGTTCTGTTGGCCTGTTTGGGCCGTATTGAGCAAATAGGGTGTGACAAGAGCGCAGACGCTCAGGGTCTCGAATTTGTGAAGCGTCAAGTGGCCGTCGTAGCCTGGCTTTTGGCTTTCGAGTCCATGTTGACATCGCCGTCCTTGTCTCTGGGTGCAGCGGTATCGACACGCTCGGGGCGGTGGGATTGAGCGCCGTCCATGATACCCATACCGCCACCTGCTCTGAGTTGGTTGATGGCGCGAACAGTGTCGATGGCTTTGTGTAGGGTTCTTCTGGCGTTGAAATTCTTCTTGACGGTAGGCAGCAGATCCTCGGTGCCTCTGTCGTGGGCGGGACCAGCGATCCAGTCGTGACTCAGAGCTTCGTGAGATGTCATGCGTTTCGTAGGGTCGATGGTCAGGCAGCGCTTGATGAAGGCTCTGGCAGACAGCGAGACGCCGCGCCAGTATTCGAGGGGTGTGAAGGAGTAGTCGGCGACGAGAATGGCTTGCATCTCTTCGAGGTTGCTGTCTCGGTCGAAGGGCGTGTAGCCGCAGAGGAGGAAGTAGGTGATGACGCCGATGGCCCAAACGTCACTGTCAGAGTGTTAGCAGGCGAAGAATGTGGTGAGAGAGTGACTGATGCTTACACAGGCTTGCCGTGGCCGCTCTTGTTGAAGATCTCGGGGGCCATGTAGCCAGGAGTTCCGCATGTAGTTGTCAGGACGTGGAACTGCTCCTCGTCCATGATGCGCGACAGACCAAAGTCGGCAATCATGAGATCGGCATTGTCCTCGGGGGTGCGGAACAACAAGTTCTCGGGTTTGAGGTCGCGATGCACAATGCCGTGGTCGTGGAGGTATGCGACGGCCGACAGGGTGGCACGGATGAGGTCTGCGGCATCGCTCTCGTAGTAGGAGCCTTTGCGACAAATGCGATCGAACAACTCGCCGCCAAGGGCCAGGTCCGTCACGAGGTACAGGTTGTTCATGGTCTCGAAGTAGTCGACCAAGGTGAGAATGTTCTGGTGGCCCATGGACACGCGCTTGAGGACGGCGATCTCGTTGCGCACCATGTGCTCGCGACCGGCCATCAGCCGCTTGTTGATGACCTTGGCAGCATAGTAGCGCCCAGTATCGATGTGCACGCACTCCTTGACGACCGAGTATGATCCAGCGCCGAGTGTCTTGCCCGTCTTGTAGCGACACGGTTGGATTTGAGCTTGTGACATGGTCGTTGTGGTGAGCTGTAAGCTGAGCACGTGGGTGAGACGCTCTTTCTACAGCAATCGCAAGGGTGGGGTTGTGATCAGGAGAGGACGGAAGGCTAGAGAGTCGCGTTTCGCTTGGACAGATGTATGAATGCGTCAAAGAAGTGCAATTGGCGTCAAGAGTTATCAAAGTCTAGTCCGAGGTCAGAAGAGGCTTGTTCGGCGAAGAAGAGGTCGAGTCAAGTTTTGGGCAAGAAGGAAGGATTGACACGGCACGAAAGCTGATGCTTGCCCGGTGCTTGATCTGCATCCCGCTTTGCTTGGCTTCTCCGAACGCGCGGGGGTCGCTCCTGCCAAAAACACGACCCTGTTTTCTCGCCCGTCACTCGCTGTCTTTCTATTCCAGTTTGCCAACCTGCAAATCATGCTGGCGTTTCTGTCGCATTTGTTAGCTCACCTGATGTCGTAGGCGGTAGAGATGGCTATAAAATATCCAGCCAAGTGCTTGGCCAACTTCTGCATAGCTGTTTGCGGACCATCACTCGCTGCATCACGAGTGCCAGATGGTAGACCGTAGGTAGTCTAGCTTCAGCTCTGTTATGCACACTATTCCAGGTACAGTATCGATATGAGTTTCTGTTCAAGCCACACGGTCGCTGCATCACTGCCCTCCTGCCTCATCAGCGATCCACATCCTCTTGGCTCGTCGCTGCCTGTTCTTTGTCTCCTTCCCAAACACTGCGACATGCGACCGCGCCTTTCTCATCTGCCCAACATCAGCCTTTCCCTCTACCTATAACCTCACCCCTACAAAAACCTATCATGAGCTCTCTGGAATCATATCTGCGCCCCGCGCTGGAAACTGCTCAGGACGCTCTTGTCACGATCGTCGATAGCCTTCAACTTCGCAAAGACGCCCCATTCTCTCCGGACATTCCCAAAGAGCTTCTGGAATCCATGCCTGATCTCTCGGGTCGCCTTCTGTTGACCTTCCCATGGACCAAGCCTAGAGCTGTCGATCCTTCGCAGCACAGTGTTTGGATTCTTGACAACACTGCATATCGCGTCCAACCGTACGCTCGTCTCTCCAGCTGTCTGCGTCTCCCACTGACTGATATCAGAAGCCAAGACAAGAAAGTCGACAAGCACAAGGCTGATCCGCAACTCATGGCCGCTCCCAACGAATCCTTACCTCGCCCGTACTGGGAAGTCGAGTATGTGGCTGCCTACTTCTCCCGCGAGACCTGCCGCGACGCATCGCACGTTATCGCCGACATTGCTCGTCTGGTCGGTCTTGTCAGGGGAACAGCAAGCGAGGAAGAGTGCTTGGGCGAGATCAAAGACAAGCTCGACATTACACCTATCAAGAAGCGCCTCGAGTCCTTTCTGAACCCTATCCTGCCTCGTCATAGCATCCGCGTCAAGATCGCCGATACCGAGATCCAGACTCTTGGGCCTTCATCGTCGTCGGGAATATCCTCTGACCTGCTCCGCTTGCACTTCGACGCTCCTGCTGGCACACAAATTACCACGACACCTAATCCGAACCCATCACCTTCTTTCGCAATCCCTGGTCGCACCGTCCTAGCCGAGCCTACGGGCTGGGGAGTCATCTCGGACATTGACGACACGATCAAAATCACTGGCACTCTGTCTCCCATCGCTGTCCTCAAGTCGACCTTTATCGACGCACCTACCCCAGTCTCAGGAATGCCCGAACTGTATGCCGACTTGGTCAAATTCCTTGCCGATCCTGTCTTCTTCTACCTCTCTGGCTCTCCATACAATTTGTATCCCTTCTTGCGCAACTTCCGCAAAGAGCACTTCCCTGACGGCACTATGATACTCCGTGATGCTTCCTGGCAGAATCTGGGCGGTCTGATCAGCAGTCTGTCCATCAACGTCCAAGAGTACAAGGTCGACAGACTCGAGAAGATGCATACGTGGTTTCCCAATCGCCAGTTCATCTGCGTCGGCGATAGTACACAGAAAGATCCGGAGTCCTACGGTGACATTGCTAGGCGCCATCCTGGTTGGATCAAGGCCATCTACATTCGTCGTGTTCCTGACGAGAATGAAGTGCAAGGTGCTCTCAACCCCAACAGAAACTCAAACAAGCGGTTCGAGGCTGCCTTCAAGGGACTGGACCCAAAAATGTGGTTGGTCTTTGACGAGGCTGATGAGGTGAGGAGGAATGTCCAGTTGCTGGTGAGGTGATCGGTTTCCGCTTTCCTTCGTCACACCGTTGAGACTGCGCTTCGCTTTGCGATTGTTTGATGGTTCTACATGGTTACGGCTATGATTACAGGCTTCGAACACTATCATCCCTCAGTATTGTGTCGTATCTCATATGCTCTCGTCATCAGTGGCTTACATCTGCGACGATCCTTGACTTGCGTCACCGCCCTGCAAAGTGCCCAATTGATCTGTTAGCTTGACGCCTGCCTCTGCCAGCCTTTTCAACCAAAATCTCGTCTGCCGCTGCAGCTCGTCAATGCCAACCTCGGCCACTTCCTTTGTCCTTCGCAGCACTTGCTCCCGATTGTTTGCCTTGCTCAGTCTTTGTCGCGCAGCTTCGACGTCTGCTTGAGCTCGTGTCATCGCTACCCCTGCACGTGTGTACTCGGCCCGCACTGTGTCGACCAGCGCTCGAGAAAGCGATGTGCCAATGTGACCATATTGGACGTCTATCACATCTCTTGCTGACCTCGCCTGTTCTAGGTCACGTAGAGCGCGTGCTTCGTTCCTTTGTGCCGTTCTCAGTCCAGCCTCCAGATCGCGGTCTCCGGTGGTGTTGATGTTGCCAGATGCGACGCTAAGACCGTTCTTGGCCATGCGGAACTGATCGAGAGCGGTCTTGACGAGTTGTTGTTGATCTTCAATTCGCGCCATCAAGTTGTCGAATTCAGTATTGAGGTTCGAAAAAATGCTGCCGGCGTGTGGGTGTATACTCAACAGTGCCCTCGCTGGATTCTGGGATGGTGGTTGCGGAGACATGTGGCTTGGAGAGGCTCGCATATTCGTGTTGCTTTGCTGGTAATACTCTTGCGGGACGGCGAGGTTCGTCGTGTGACTTGACTCATGCTCCGATGTGTCAAAAAGGAATTCGTTGTGCTGGCCATCGAAGAAGGTGTCCATCCTAGCTCGTTTCGCTTCCACTGGAGACACTGACATGTTCTGGAAGGCTTCGGGACTCGGTCGTTTGAGCGGCTGCATCGAGGATCCAATCTGGAGCGGCAGCAGGCCCTGGTCTAGTGTGAAGTTGTTCCAACCATCCAGAGGCTGCGCCGTGGACTGGTAATTCGGTTCGCTCTCATCCGCCTGACTGACCACCGTGCTCGCTGGGTTAGAACTGGAGCCTCCCCTTTCCCGCGATTGTCCTTTTCTTCCTTTGTCAAAATGCGCTGCACATTGTTCGAGGTCCCTGAGGCTGAGCAACCTCTCTCCGCCCTCCGTCAACTTCTCCAAGAACTTGAATGCATGGACGAATTCTGTAGATACTGCGATACGTTCGATGATGCGCAGTTTCGTGTTTCCGAACTCTGTCACTTTGCCGCTTTTGGTCGTTCGCATCGGAATGGGGATGCAAGCGGGAAAGTCCTCCCATCCATGTTGTTTGCGTATAGTCTCCAGGTTCCCATGGCGCCGAGCTGCTGTCACTGCTCCAGTCTTTTCTTCGGTGGTTGTGATGGTGGAAGATGGGGAGACATCGAATGGCGAAACTTGATCAGGGTCGGTCATGGTATAAGGGATATGTGGGCGTATATATTAGCTCTTCGCATCTGTTTCCTCCTCGGAACCGATCACGAAACCTCGTGTTCGGGAAAATCGGCGGGAAGGCGAACGCATTTGTACGCACAGCACGGCGAGCGATTGACGATAGGGCTATCCTACACCGGCTGTGACGCCCGGGAGATCGATTCGCGCTTTCAGCAGAAAAAGAACGACCGAGGTGATCGGCCCCTGCACCAAAAGCTAACCGATCAAACTACTTTGCTCACCCTCTGTAAACTACACTGAGTTTGGTATGCAATCATCGCAAGATGCATCTCCTTTGAGAGTGCATACGTACTCGTACGTCAACGCAGGGCGTCGGCCCGTTGCTCGTCTTCGGCTGTCTGGAGATTTGCCTGTGCATGTCGACTGCCGCAAACCTCAGCCACGAGATGCCCTACCTAACACCCTAAAAGAGTGATTGCGTCGCGTCTCGAGTTGCGCTGTAACACAAAACAACTGGAATAGGCGTTCGGCGAGAAAAGTTCAAGCCCGTGTGTTGTCTTTGACTGCGCCTCCATCGTTGCGGTGGAGAAACTTCCGTTATCGAACGCGTGGGGACGACACGATCGATTTCACTTCAACACTGCGGATCTGATTATCTGTCGCGGATCAGAGCGACCTGGATACGAGAAGCAATGCTTATTCTGACCTTTGCTGTCGTTTGCAGTTGCGTTTTGCATGTCTTCTTGCAATGCTTGAGACTCTGGTCATGACTTACTCGCTCTCATATGCTTTGCTTGCCTATACCATCGAGTCCTCACCCGAAATGGCTTTCCGATACCGCTTCCCCTGCTCATCACTTTTTTGAGTCAAGACCGCGTGGCCTTCTGCGCCTGTATAAAATGCGATTAGGGCTTGCAAATGTAGGCGGGCGGAATTTGACCGTCAATCGCCGGATTAGCGAACGTGCCAATCAGAGAAGAGGAGATGCGAATCCAAGCTGTACGGGACACCCTGGTGTGATGTTCATCAGGTCTCACGAGTATTATCAAGTCGACCGGTCTTGCTAAACAGGAATGTTTGAGGAACACTGATGCCGAGTGGGCTCTTTTGAGACTCTAATAGCTGTTCAGGGCAAAAGCGTGACCATGATGGTTGATACCACCATTTTCTCGAGATATCATGGTGAGAATCACGCCAAAAGACGTTCGCTCTTCGCAATCTCTACACCAATTGATTAGCCACGAGAGAAGCATATCGGCTTTTGCTACACGACACAACTTTCCGTCTTGACCAAAAGTTCCGACACATAGTGAGCGAGCAAAAAGTCAATTGCAATCATCCTCAGCCTCATGACGCCGCATCTCAAACTGCCAACGCTATACCGCTTCCCCACACTTCCCATCATGTACGCGTGGTACTCGGCTTGGCACAGCAAAAAAAGCTTCTCCTGACGGCGCTACGACCTGCCTTCGGGGACCTTCCGGAAGATGCACCATAAGGATGACGACTATTACTCGATAAGCCTCCCGCGACGCTGTGTGTTGGCGGTGTCGTGGGTTTCAAGTTCGCGATGGAAACCTACATGACAGGACTCCTAGACTGCGCCGCTTTCGTAATGCCCTCGCTCCTAGTGTGGAAGCTTTAGGCGAGTTAGTATCGTCATCAGATCGTGCTTTGTACTGCAAGCTACCTAAAGCTGATGGAATGCTTGTCTGTAGATTAGCGTGTCTAGATCCGAATCGATCACTCGGAACAGTGTCTGCGGACTGCTGGAAAGTTGATCGATTAGAGAGATTATGCTGTTTTTGCTCCTTTTACAAGGCCGTCGGTTACGAGTGTTGGTTGATAGTTACGGTCGGGATGCAGTTGCCTCGAGCCCCCAGAATGATCATGGCCTTATGATATTTTGAAGCGGACTAAAAGATCGACTAGCTAATGTGAATAGTTGGTAACAATGTATGCTTGCTCCAACAGTTTGTTCGCAATTGGTAAGCTTGGTTAGAGAAACGTTCTAGGCAAGCTGTACATCTGCGGCAAGAATCTTCCGGTGTCTTCTATGCTCTAATAGTTTGCCAAGATGATTGGCTCAAAGCCGGATGATCACCTTACTCTCTTCATGCCTAGAGAACCTAGCATAATACTCCGGTGCCTCTTCAATATCGATAACACTACTAACAATGAAACTTGGATTTGCTCTTCCAGAAGCGACGAGTGGCACAAGCTCAGCAGCAACTTCCTGCAGAGGCAAGACGATACCGCCCTGGAGTGTGATGGCTTTGTTGAAAACAGTGCCGATGTCGAAATTGAAGGTTCCATTGTTCTGCAGACCGACGAAACCAATACCGCCCTGATTGGCAGTCACATTGACAAGCTGCCGCAAAGTGATCGATGCATCTATCGTTCCGTTGGGGAGACGCGCTTCGTAGCCAACAGCTTCGACTCCCCTGCGCACTCCTGTCGGCTCTAGAGCAAGAATCTGCTCCACGGGATCAGAAGTGTTGAAGTTGATCGGGATGGCACCGATCGAGGCTCCGAGGTCAAGGCGCTGTTGAACATCATCGACGATGTAGACTCGAGAGGCACCGCGGAGGACGGCAGAGTAAGCAGCGAGTAGACCCACGGGGCCAGCGCCAAAGACAGCTACGGAATCGCCGGGTTGGAAACCAGACCATGTCAGGCCAGACCAAGCTGTGGAGAAGATGTCGGTGATGAAGAGATAGTTGAAGAGAGTCGTCTCATTGGTGGAGGCGTTTACAGGAACAGGAATCAGGGAGTTGTCGGCGAAGGGAATTCTCGCATACTCGGCTGAGGAAAGTGTTAGCTAACATCCTGCATGATCTCGTGATCTGCTCACTCTGGAGTCCGGGCAATGGAGCTTCGGGTGTACCATCCTGGACGCCGCCAAAGCCAATGGGGACAGTGTAATGGTCGGGTTCGACAGTATAGTGCCCATTGTCGAGGTTGTCAGGGATAATCACATAGTCACCCACGCTGAGGAACTGGACAGCATCTCCAATTTCTGTGATGTATCCGATAGCCTCGTGACCGTACAGCAAGGGTGTACTGGGAGAACCAGACGCTACATGATAGGTATGTAAATCGCTTCCACAGATCGCAGTCGCATTGATCTTGACGATCACATCAGTCGCATTGAGGATGGTCGGGATAGGAACGTTGATGACAGAGACATTGTAGGCTTGCCCAAGCTGAGCTACTGCGCGCATGACTCCAGCCATTATGAAATGAGTCGAAGAATGGAGAGTTTGCCTTGGAGTGTGAGGATAGCGTTTCACCATCAGCAGCCAGCACTTGACTATTTGTACCCGTTTCCTGACAGTCGCTTAACGTACCTGCCATCGTCCGCCAAGCATATGATACAAGGTACGACGTCAGTCCGTCCGCAGTTGTTCTTGGTTATGCTTGGTTATATAGATCCGTCGGCCGAAATGCTGCAGTACGCCGAGATAATACGAGCGGATGCAAACAAGAGTGTCGTCACTTGCACTTGGCAATCGACCAATGCTTTTCCTGAATCTCTCTAGCTCTTGGGCTGGTATCGACCTCGTGGCTCTTGTGATACCCGATCCTAGCTCCAAGGCTCGGCAGCCAGACTGTGCCTCCTCAGGATCAACATGATACGACCAGAGTATGACAACTACGATACCGGCAGCCTGTCAGATGTTGATTTTGGAGCCAAAAATTGGGTCGATCGGTTGCCCGTATGGCTACGTGCTTGCCAATACTAGCTCGTCAACCTCCTGGAGAGCAGCGCCGTGATGAATAATACTGGCGCGTTACTCAACAGGCAATGGCATCGAGATCAGTTTTGCCACCGACTGTTCCCACTGAATCATCTTCGAGGAGTTTTTTGTCTTCTACTAGTTTGCCGCCCAGGGATACGCGTGAATTGAGGCAGTAGGGGTCCCGTTCATCGAAACACTATGGTCTAGCTAGCCAGGACCTAAAAGCCTCTCGAGATTCTCATCAGGAGCATGAGATTATCCCCAATCAAGACGGGATTGCTGCCACATGTAAATGCCTCCCAGCTAGACAGATGATCACCCCATACAGCCTTACTACAAGAATAGCTTCTTCTCAGACTCAGAGCCCTTCAACTGATCCGTCATGATTTCTTGCAGCTGCTCGTCCTTGTAATCTTCCATGTCTAGATCAACGTACCCCCTCGCCGCCCAGTTCCTGGGCGATAAGAAAAGGGTATGTCCATTAACACTTTTGTCTGCGACAATCCTCAGGAGACATTCGCCAGCATCTTCCAATGTCGCAAATTTGACACCCAAGCTCTTTACGTGGTCGAATGCTTCCTTGGATAGAATCTTAGTCTCCACGTACCTGCTTCTGTCAGTACAATTGTGATGAGAATGTTTATATGTCGGATGGGAAATTCTTACCAAGGCGCTATCACATTCACACGACTACCGTAATGATGAGCGGTCCTTCGTAGCGAATGCATGATTCCTCTCATACCGTACTTCGTCGCCTGATACTGCGGCGAGCGTGGACAATCCAAGAACGCAGCACCACTTCCGATGAGCACGAGACAGGTGTCATCTTGCAACTCTGACTCGGTTTGGCCGTTCTGACTGATGAAGTAGTGCGAGGCGAGTTTCGACGTGTACAAGACGCCCTTCAGGTTTACGTCCACGACTTTGAGGTCTGGCTCTTTGGGTCCGGAAGCGTCGTAGGAGAAGACCTCGTCCTGGCTGATCATTCCTGCGTTGGCGACCACGTAGTGGATTTTACCAGTAGGTGAGAATGACTTTGCTGCCTCAAAGAGATTGACTTGGTCTTTCCAGGACGTGGTATCGCATTTGAAGAACCTCACTCTGAGAGGATACTAATCAGTTCCAATCTTAGGAGATGACCAGAAACGAAGGGCGCTCGTACCCAGCTAGCTCTTCCTCGAGCTTGTGACCTCCCTCGGCGTCTAGGTCGGCAATGCACACACTGACGTTATGGTATTTGTCAGAGGATAGTTGAGCGAAGATGAAATTCAAGATGACACCCATACCCTGATCTGACGAGCGCGCGCACATACGCTTCTCCGATACCATTTGCGCCTGAGATCCTCCTCATTAGAGTCATGTGAAGTCCTTGTGTTCGATGCTAACGTACCACCCGTGACGATTGCGGTCTTGCCTTTTAGTGCAGACACATCAAAGTCGACATCGCAGGAAATCGGGCCATCGTATCTGTATGGAGGCATAATGAGCTGAGTATAGTGTCACAATCACGAACACAGCATTTGGCGTTGTTGGATTTATGGTGGTCTTTGTATTCAGGGTAGTCATCCTTCGGCCGAAAACTACACGATATCCGTCGGCCGATTTGACGTCATACCACTGGACGAATCACCGCGAGGACCTGGACAAGGCCATCTGCACATACAAATCGAGATGGACTAGCTCGTAGATTAACTTGCGAGTTAGACCAAGCGTTTCAAGGTTGCATAGAGCTGCGACATCATCGACCGTATCCTGGCTTCATCTCTAGATATCCAGTTCCTCGCGATGCTAACTAGCGCCACAAGAGGTCAGTATATCTACCGAGGGCCTGCGAGTTGTTGCCATCGAATAAAGCGTGAACACTGTCCCACCCGTTCTCGAGTCTTGCGATAGGCAGGGCCTCGCTCCTTGCCTTCTCCAACTTTTCTAACATTTTCATATCGGCTCCAGAGAGACATTCTTCACCCTCCGCTTGGTCGTCCGGCTGGAGTAAACCACATCGTTTGAACATCTCTTCTGGGGTGACAGTCTTACGACCTGATTTGAAGATGTAGCGTGAGATGGCGGACGCGAAGACATGGCGTTTGGCTTCGTCATCTTCATTAATTTCGTCTCTCGACAAGACTCGTCTGCGCGTTTCTGACACTGACTGCAGTGCGTATCCTGCCGGAAGAAATTTGCCCTTGGGCACAAAGTGTGTTACAACGTAGAGCCACTTTTCGTCCCAGCTCAGCACTCTTGTCCACATCTCGTACGGTTCATAGGGCTTGATCTGTTTCCTGAAGGTGCACTGGACCCCACCCAGGACGAGAGTAGGCTTACGCGGCAAGTACGGTGTCTGGAATTCGTTACGGAAGAGCAACATGACCAAGTTGCTACGGGAGATGTCGAGATCCGTAAAGTACGTAGAGTTCGATTTGTGCAGATTGATGTCACATTCTGTGAGAGGCGACCGGCTCGATGTGATTGCTGGAAGTAAGAGAAGTCTTGGTGAGATACTATGTTGGCGTCGGTCTGCAAGGCGAGCGGTCATCAATCTGAAGAAACGAAACTAGATCGTAGTCAGCCTGAAGTCCTTTGGATCTCGACGTGTACCTCCCACACTCACATGCCACGCAAACAGCAGAGTCTTGAAATTTAGTACGAGAGCGATTAGAAGGGCAGACTTGAAGAGCCCGTTCAGATTGAGGAATTCTGTCATGACTCTTGCTGAGAAGAGTCTATGGTGGTCGTAGTCTGAACCAAAATGGCACTGCTTGGTCGCTGTCTGCTTAAAACGTCGATGCATCGAATATATATTGTTGGATTGCGCAAGCATTACCTGTTTAGATCACTCCGTGTGACCATGCTTCACTAGGGCAAGGCCGACTTCTGGGCGATGAATAAGAAAACGGCTGACCAACAGGCATGCGGTGACGTCCGATGTGATCTCAATCTGACCAATTACAGCCTGTCGCCAAGCTGGAAGCCGTTCAGGTTGTCACCTCATCGTGTCTCGATTCTGCACTTACTCCGTTCAGATTTCACAACATCTGCGGATTTTCACAAGATTTTCTCGACGGAGGCTCGTGCTATGCCATACTCAACAAGACCACAACGTTGGATGGCAATCAAGAGCCGCGATCCAGCTGCCAATACTGCATTCTACTACGGCGTCACTTCGACATCGATATTCTGTCGCCCGACATGTCCAGCACGTGTCGCAAGGCGGGATAACATTGTTTTCTTCGACAACATTCCCACCGCTGAGATGGCAGGCTATCGACCTTGCAAAAGATGCGATCCTCAAAACACATCCTGGCGCCGGGACATGCGAAGCAAGACAGACTTTGAGACAGCCAAGGCACTGATTGAGCGGTCTGAAAAGCAGAGAGAAGGCTGGTCTGTCGCGGTTATCGCTGAGAAGGTCGGGATCAGCATCGGACATCTTCACAGATTGTTCAAGAAATATGCAAACACGACTCCGAAGGAATTTGCTTGCAATGTCACCATGATGAGTGCTTCGCAAGAATCATCATCATTTGATTGGAATTCCACCAGCTTGCTAGGTATATCGACTTCTCGGGTCTATAACTTGGAACACGATGATAGAGCTCAGTCTGGTCTGCAAAGCGATGGCTACTTCTCACAAGAGTACGAGGAGCTGAATCGGATTCTGCTTGCTGAAGGCTTACTGCCCAATACCGAGGATGACGGCTGGACAGACTCGTACCCACCCGTGTCGCACGAAGAGATCGTAAATCCTTTGTGCAACATCACAACCGATGGAGCCGACTGTTGGGACTTCTTGAGCAGTAACGTTGAGCTTGATCAATCTGGACAGACGGAACAAGGGCTCGCCTTCAATGAGCTGTTACCACCATTGGACAATCAACTCTTTTGGGATTTGATTCCAACTGAAGAAGGCTTTTCTTGATATCGAGATTGCGTATACGATGTGTACGAAGCCGAGGGACAGGGTTATTGCATGATCGACGCTTCAAAGATGACTTCTGTCTGACCTCTAACCGTATTCATCAAACGTTGGTCACGATAATCCAAGCTGGTAGTCATTAGCTTCGATGATGTTCATCTCAAACTCCAGAACGTCTTGGCTGTCCAATCCAACTCGATATCCGACTCCAAACCAGGATGATGCGGCTGAACTAGCTCATCAATTTTTGATTCGTCAATACCATTTGCCCTAGTCCACCATGCAGCCTTCATTCCCAGATGTGCTGAAGCTTAAGCGCCGAGCTTGGAACTCACTTTGGGGCAATGTCGATGTCGTCGATGGCTCCATGCAAATTATTCTTCGCTGCTGTCTGTATGTTTTCAGAGACGGTGGTGATATCTGTGAGGAAGACCTGGATGGAGAGGAGGTCCGCACATGATGTACCGTGGCCTTGAGAAGATTAGTTTGACTCTCAATGTTATATCTTCCGGTCGGTACAAAGTACCACGTTTCCTACACCACCCCTGCCGCAAGATATACGATGAGGTTCAGCGTGATGCTCATGTGGTAAGCATAAGTAGCTCAAGGCGCGCGAAAGGAGGGCGATCATGATTCAATGTTTTCGTGCAGGATCTGGTGAATTTCAAGCCTACCCACCATAGGAACATAGTAAATATATACAGAATTAGTTGTTGATATGATCGCCGCATACGCTAGTCGAATCTCATAATCATCTTGCCAAGTTCTGTAGACTGACATCAATGTTTCGATCCCCTCTCTTGTAACCTGTCTGCTATAATTGTGATCGTAAACTGTATAACGTCACACGACAGAGGATGCGACACGTGCTCTGCCGAGAAGCATGGAAAATTCTAGAATACATCCAGACAGGAGCTCCTATAGGTGCGATCAACATACATACTTTGGTCTTAATTAGGATGGAAGGGTCATTGCTCGAACATGAGTGGTGAATTCAATCTGCCTTTCGGCCATCGGCGACTTTGCTTCACGTCCGATTTGTCAGTTCAAGGTCAGGATTCAATAGTGACACTGAACTTCTCATCATGCAATGTAGAACCTCGTCCAGCCTGTGCGGTCAAACAATGTAAATCTGTCTCTCCTACCAGACTACGACATATAAAACATTGCTTGAGTCGTTCTTGCGAGCATTTGGTCCACCGACGCCAGAAATCATTGTGATAGACTGAAGAAGTCGCAACACGGTTGATCAGTGAACTCTCGATTTGAGAACGGACGAACGCCGACATGGACAATCACGCAGTGGCCACGAGCTTTGGTATTCTTGGTGCCGTACTCTGGTCGCTCCAAGTAGGTCATCCTCCACCTCTGAACACATCATACTTATACTAACACAAGTGCGACAGTTGATACCCCAGATCTGGGCGAACTGGCACCGTCATTCGACCGAATCTCTCTCGGCTTTCTTCTTTCTTGCATGGGCTATCGCGGGCATACCTCTGGGCGTCTACAACATCGTCGATGACTACAACATTGCCCTCCAGATCCAACCCAACATTCTCATTCTGCTCAGCTTGATTGCTTGGTCGCAATGCAAGCACTATGGCGACAAATGGAGTTGGTCTAAGACGTCAGTCGTTAGTGTAATTCTTGCCTCGATCTTCGGAGGCATAGAGCTGGGCTTGGTATTTGCACTTCGTCTTGGGCGTGAAAGAGGCCACAAGTGGCCTTCTACGTTGATGGCGATCATTGCTGGTGTCCTTTTGGCCGGTGGTGTGCTTCGGCATTATGTGGACATGATCAAGACGAAATCGGACGCTGGTATGTCGCTGAAGTTCGCATTGCTCGATGCTAGTGGGGACCTCGCATCGTTGATCTCCGTCGTCTTCCAACCGCATCTCGAAGTGTTGGGTCAATCGTTTGTAGCAGATATGTTAAGTCGCATTTTACGATTGAGACGGGTTTGATGATGAGATCCTGATTGAGGAGCAAAAGCTCTTGATTTTGTTTTGCGGAATTGCTAATCAGATCGGTGCCGCCAATTTTCGCAATTCTTGAACCTGAAGTACGGACTGTCGGAGGATGAGCCAGGTGATTGTTTCAGAGCTTAAGGGAGAACATCGGAAATAAAACTCATGAATCTAAGAAAAGTCGGTACGATAGCATTTTGAGATATCGATTGGCCTCAATTGTCTATATGCGGAACGAAGGCAACTAGACCAGTCAGGGACTACGAAGGCCTGCAAGCTCGCTTACCCGTCGGCCGAAAGACAGCCACATCCTGTCGATAAGGACAGTCAAGGGCTGTGAACCTCTACAAGCGCGAATTCCCGTCGGCCGAAAGTTAGCCACATCCTGTAGCACCGGCTAGGCCTCCATCTTTGCAGCGTTGAACATCAATTCGATGACGCAGTATGTCTGGACCATCGTACCGGTGCGGTAGGGTTACCTCATGCGCAATGACTTCTGGTCTCGTGGGTACATGCAGCCGGCGGCTGGACTCAAGAAATATCGAATTCCCTGAAACGTGCTATAGACTTCCTTCGCTCTAAATCGTGAGGAACCCCTTGGGGTATGTGACTGCCTATCACAGAAATTATGGAGATTAGATTTTATATCCGAGACGTCTGTATATGAGGTAGTTCTGAGTATCTAACAAATGTCGAGCTGTAGCATGATAGATCTATGCTTTCTTGGCATAATCCTCAGCAGTGACCTCCTCAAGCCATTCGGCCTTCCCCTGAGAGATAACTGTATGGACCATGTAGCTTCCATCGTCACCCCCATGCCAATGAGTCGTGCCAGGGGGGCAGACAATGGTATCTCCAACCTTGATCCGCTGCGCTTCGCCGCCCTTGTCACAAATCCATCCAGCACCAGCAAGAACATGCAAAATTTGGCCATGCTCATGAGTGTGCCAGTATGTCCGAGCAGAGGGACTGAAGGTGACATTGGCGATGCTCATGCTGTTGTCCTGGTAGACAGGATCGATGAATGCCAGTCCAGTAAAGGTCTTCAGATCACCGTCGGGACCACCGCGGACGGTGTTCTTTCCTTCCGCGCGAGAATTACGCACAATGGTCATTTCGGCCATGATGCTTGATTGGATGAAGTGGTATGTCGCGACAAAGTTTCTGCATGACGGAGAGCATGTTAGCGACATTGGAGTATTGTAAAGTCATGGAGCATACCTGGGCAAGTCCTGGAAAGTGTGAAATGGTTGAGGTGGAATGTCGGTGGTAAAGCGGCAAAGAGTCAACTTATACTTGTACTTGAAACTTCGATTTTACTTACTCAGCGTGAAGGGTGAAGTATTCGGCCTACATCGGCTTTATCCGGTTCAGAATTCACAATCGCTAGAACATCATCCGATAGCTGCACTCGACCGGAAGGTCTCGGCTACGTTTGCACATCTGTAAATGACCCACAGATAAACACAAGCGACCTGAGCATTTTCCTTCTTCTTCCGACGATCAGTACTGGGGGCGGCTTCGAGAGTAGACCATCGCTCATCAAGGAAGGTGCACAGGACTACTTTCAGCGCTCGTCCCACCAATTGTCGCGAAGTACACCTTTGCCTTGCACCATCTGTGCTACGTGATCACAAGGAAACTTTCCAGTAATGACCTTGGATGCATCGGCAAAGATCGACAGATCTGATGAATCTGCGCAATATCGTTTGTTGTGAGATTATGTATATAAGTGGTTGGGGGTGAACCAAAGTGAACAATGCTGAGTCACAGTCTTACTGAGTTGGGTCGGTAGCACGTTGCTGTGGTACAACCTCTGGGGTAAATTCATGGTGTTCAGGAGGATAGAACAGCTGTGGAGCAGATGCGAAAATCTCGGGCAGAACTTGCGAAGGGCAAGCAACAGAATGCTGCTAACATTGCTCTTCGCCTAATCTCGATTGAACGTACCTAACGAGTCTAGGTATATCACTCTATGTGCTCTGTTCCACACCCAATCACCACCTACAGACTATGTTCCCAGAGTCGTTTGACATGTACAAGATGTAAAACTCTTAGAAGTACCCCTTGTCTCCGATCAACAAAGTCCAAGTGAAACTCTGCGCGACCTCATATACATCTGAAATGAGAGTAGCTCCGGCATAGGTGGCGTAGCTAGCCACCAAGTCGACGTCGTAAAGCGCGCAGTATGTACCCCAGGGAAGCCCGTTCTTATGCAGATAGTAAGCGTTAAACATGTTGCAAGGCTGATAATAGGTTTTGCCAGCAGACTTGGCAGTGGCCTTGTTCTGATAGTTCTGGGCGATGGCAAAGTTACCGCATAATTGAGGGTTGAAGGGGCCAGGGAAGAAGCGACTGCCCATCCAGTTTTGTGGCGAGTTGATAGCCTTATGGCCACAGTTCTTGGGACTGCTAGACCAAGGAGAGTTGTTCGTGCTGTTACCGATGGGGGTCATTGGAACGGTGACATTTGTCTTGTCGTAGCCGTTACTCGCGGTGATGGCAACTTGGAAGGCAGAGCGCCAGCCGCCAGTGTTTGTTGCGGTGGAGGCGGAAAGGGTACTTCCCCACAGGGTGCACTTGTAGGAGGTCATTGAGGCGGGTTTGGGACAATTGTAGCCCCAGACTGTGGGGGCGATCGAATCTTTGTTGGTAGGGTTCTAAAATCACGATCAGTAGCCACTGCGGAGATCGTCTATCATTGCTTGGAAGCTTACCTGGCTAGGGTCCCTTTCGATATAGATGTTGAAGGCAGTGCAGAGTGAGATTTTGTCGCAGATAGCGGCACACTGGGCAACGTCGTAGCTTTGGAGAGTATACAGACCGATGTACGAGTTCGCGCTTGAGGATGCATTCAAGTCCCTGAAAGTCTGTTGGTAGACCATAGGGGCATTGCTTGCTGAGGAAGACGCTTTGGATACTGACACAACGGTAGGAGCCGCGGAAGCCATAGAGTGGAAAGGCTTATAGGCGTAGAAAGCAGAGACGGTATCGGGGGTGGGTACCGGGCCATAGCCATCTGTGCAAGTTAGTGACGGTACTTCGTCAACACAGGTTATCATAACGGCTGACCAGGTTGAGGTGCACATGGGTCCTCGGGATTGATAAATCCGCAGTAGGTGCCAGCTTCGATTGCAGTTGAGCATGCAGCTCCAGCGGAAACGGTACCAGTGGCGAGACGAGAAATAGTAGAAGTTGCCGGGTAGTAAGGAGTGTATGCGGAAGATCCAGTTGTAGTGCTAGAAGCCAGCGTGACGCTGCTGGTGCCGACTGAAGAGACATTCGCAGTTGCAGTTGCACCAGGCTTGCCACCAGCGGTGGAAGGACAAGCGATACCAAAGGTGAAGAAGCAAAGAAGATAGACGGGTACTGCTACGGCAGTCACAATGACATCGTGAGCAGTGTTGGCAACGAGGTTCACCGCACCACCGACAACTCCAATAGCCAGAGCAGCCACATTTGCAACAATGCTGATTGCGTCGCCGGTAGCAAGAGCAACACCGTCCTCGATGCCGACAATGACGTGACGCTTTGCGACATGGCCGGCTTGAACAGCGGCAGTGGGAGCAACAGTAGAGCTAGCAGTGGCAGCGGTGAAGACCTCGACCGAAGCGATGAGAGTGGCCGTCTGAGCAGGAATACCGTTCAATAAAGGAGCAGTTTGAACGGCCGGTGCTCCATTGACATGGTCAATGTCGAGTTGCTGGGGTGCAGGTGAGGCCACAGAGAAACCTGCGAGAGCCAGAGCAATCAGGCCGTTGAGATGCATATCGCTGATATGTTTCTTGAGTGGGAAGTAGAATAGACAATTGTTGTAGGAGATGAGAAAGATGATTTGAGCGAGAGGACTTGTGCTGCTTTATATCTGTACCTCGGATGGGTTGCTTCCAAATCAGTCGTCACTAAGTTGTTGTTGAGAAAGCTCCTCAGGATCCTTCTGGTCCTTGATACAGTTGGAGCTCGTGTTCGCAAGATGAACTCGCACTCAGTAAAGTCTGTTTGCTTCTGCATTTTGTGGGCTCAAAGTGAGGAAATACCATCAAGTCAGGGCTGCTGGTTGTGTATGTCATTCAGACATCGCAAGATATACCGCATACAGCTAGGTGGGTCGACAGCCGAAAGCGTTGACCATCCATGGATAAACCCTCTCGGGTTGTTCTACCTGTCCTGCTACCATCGGTCTAGCTGTATGATTGATTTGGAATACATGTACGCACCTTGTCGTATTTAGCAACCTCAGGAAGTGCTATTCCGACCACCTTCGCGGCTTCGTACGGCCGCACAAGGTTCAATAAAATAATGGTTCTGCCTGGCTGAGATTGCTCAGAACACATCCCTCGCCCATCTTTTCCATTATGCGATCTGCCACTCTGATAACGACTCTCTTCAGCAGCCATTTCATAGCCGCTGCATTTTGTACGCCGACTTGCCGTGGTGTTGATCTACCTGTGTCGATCACAGCGACCAACATCCAAAGTATGTCAAAAAGACATGCCCGACATGCTGTCAGAATCAAGTCATTAACCACCACAGTTCCCTCGAGATTCAGTCTATCTAGCTTGATTTCCTACTTTGAGCTAGGATTAGCCCAATTAGTGGATATTGGAATTCAGGGAACGTACACTATCCATGGACGTTACTGTGAGCCAGAAGTTGTAGTCGCTGGCAACAGGGACATTCTTCAACTTCTGGTTCACGGCATCGCTCGCGACCATCATTACTGGAATGCGTATGACTACGACGGCGCGCCTATTGGTGGCACAAATTTCAGCTGGGTAGCCCGCAGTTCGCTGCATGGATACCCCACCTTCGCCATTGACCGCCTCGGCCACGGTCTTTCTAGTAGCCCAAATCCGAACACCACAGTACAACTACCAGCACAGGTCGAAGTCACACATCAACTCATCAAGAGTATCAACAGCGGCTCCCTAGGCCGCAAGTTCTCGGAAATCCTGTTCGTAGGCCACTCATTCGGCTCAGTGCTCGGGCAATTATTCACGGCAAAGTATCCCGGAGACATCAAGCGCATTATCTTGACTGGCTGGGCAAGTGTGAATCTGCTGCAGCTGGGTACACTGGCCGGACAAACCGGTGCCGCGCGCGATGTCGACTCACGGCGGTTTGGGAACTTGCCGTATGGATATCTACTTTCTACCAACGCAACAAACGACGGTCTACTGACTAACTACCGGTTTGGCACATCCTCCGCAAGTCGATTCTTCAACGATATCCTGCCTTCTGCGGCTTTCGCGAATCGTCAGACCTCCACTACAGGCGAGCTGTACACCGTTGCGTTCGCCATAACCCAAGCAGTTGATTTCCGTGGGAAAGTCTTTGTCGCCACTGGCCAAAACGACGCGTATTGGTGTGGGACCCCAGCAGCTGCAGATTGCGGGCAAGGTGCAAGCAGTACTATTGCAGCTGGAAGGAACGTCTATCCAAATGCCATGTCATATGACTATATCAATCCTGCGCAGACGGGTCACGAGCTTTTGAGTCACTATACGCAGAACCAAACTTTTGATGCTGTGTTTCAATGGTTGAGCAGGACTGTCTGAGAGGTTAGCTATGGTGCCGGGCGATCAATCTGGAAGACTATAGCAGGCGAGAAAGAGATTCAGATGCCTAGTACGTCGAGCTTGTGATGCAGGACTTTGTTGACGTTGTGCGCGCGAGACGGTCTCAAGAGTTTTAACAATTTCTGAGTCAAATGATAAGCTGTTATGTTCAAGAGCTATCAAACCAACACAGAGAGGGTAAATGGAGATGAGAGTTCTCCGTTTCCCACCCCAATGTCAACTACACTGCCTACAACTTAAGATTTGCCAGTCACTTGGAGATCCCCCACTGAAGATCAAGCTTTTGTCTTCGTCGTGACTACCAGTAGCATCGAACTATCTAGACTCTGCCTTGGATACGATGTAGGTAGCTCCGGGAGCAGGTGGTGGCTTGCATCGTGTTTCCAGTATCTGAACACCTCTCTCGGTTGTGCTTTACCGCCACGAATGGCGAATTGGTCAGCCAGCTGGCACAAACCATGGTCAGCATCTTCAGTGCAGTCCAGATCGTCCACGAACTTACATCCCCACAAGCCAAAGGCCTTCGCCTGAGCTCGTGTTCCAATTCCTACAATCGCCTAGATAGACAGCTTTTGTGTGGCCGTTGTCCAGTTTGGTGCCACTGATCTCGGCAATGCTGTAGTCGAAGCAGCGATCACCGTCGGAGTGGTTTGCGTCCATGATAGTGTAAAGACCTTGAGTCTCAGCGTCCGTGGGGATATTGGTTATTGGGTCGTCACAACGACCAGTCCCAGGTGAGCCAAAATTGGCCTAGACCTTTGGACATCTCGGAATTACAGGCGCGCCGATAGTACTAGCCAATCCGTGGTATCCGTCGGTACACATGCTTTTGGAAGCTCTAAGAGGTGCTCGAGACAAGACATTATGTAGGCTAATTGTTCTAGGATCATGTCTTTGTTCTGCCTAATCACTCGATTCTTCCCACATCATAGCTTTACTTGAAACTAGGTACCCTGCATGAAATTTGAGATCAACCATCTAGTTTGATTGGACTCAGATTTACGTGATGTAAATCTTATCAAGAATCTATAGTAGATGGGCTTATAACTCCAATCGGGGCCATTCACTTGTAGACGAGCGGACCCTGTCTACGGAAATTTTTTCCTTAGATTCTCAACGCTTCAGAGATCCGTGCTAGAGCTCATTTCTGCCCATTCATCGAGAAGCTTCAGATTGTCCTCCATCTTCTTTCTGGCCACTGCAAGAACATCTGGACCAAGAAGCACCCAAGGAGGGAACTCTTTGCCTGCCGCGTACCCTTCACCTTTGACGATGTCAATGACGCGATTGACGCCCTTGGCCGGATCACCGGTCTGATTACCCTCCGTAGCACGGGATGATGAGAATACGGCTTCACACAAAGGCCTATAATCCTCCAGGGTGGTATTGGTATATTTGGCGTTGTCTTTATTCAGGAATTCGGTTCGGAAGTAGCCAGGCTCTACGAGTAGTGTCTTGACGTTGAATGGAGCAACCTCCTGTTGTAGACTTTCCACGGCTCCTAGGCTAGTGTTAGCAGTTGTCTTTCCTAAGGAGCCAAACATTTCAATCTGTACCTCTGAGGCCAAATTTGGAAGTACAGTATGCGCCGAGTGTGGGGATACCGTTCCAGCCTGCAGCGGATCCCTTGAAGATGAGAACGCCGCTTCTCTTTTCGCGCAGATGCGGGAGGAAAGCACGCGCGGTGTTGACTGCACCAAATAGATTCGTGGCGGATTGCTGTAGATAGTCCTCGGCGCTGGGTTCACCTTGTCAGCATCGACGAGACATCCTAGCAGTGTAACTCAGCAGAAAGCCATACCTCATATCCTCCGTCGTGCCGAAAGCGCAGTAACCGGCACTGGATTGTTTTTAAGCATAGTCGTCGCCGGAACTTCAGGGAGATGATCTTACTTATTGACCACAACATCAACACCGCCATAGATACCGATGGCTTCGGTCGCCTTGGTGTTCAACTCAGACTGAGATGCAGTAACATCGAGCTGCAAAGTTGCTGCACCAATGTCTTTCAGGAACGAGATCTTGGACTCGTTACGAGCTGTCGCGATGACTTTGTCTCCTCGCTTGATGATGTTTTTGACAAATTCTGCTCCGAATCCAGTGGTTGAGCCAGTGATGAGCCAGGTTCTTGGAGCCATCGTGATACTTTCGAGGAACGGATTGGGTGTTGCCGCGTTGATCTGACGAGTTGTATCGAGCTTTCCTCGCCCAACTATATACTTTCTGAGATGATCTTCTTTTGTCGCATCGTATTCGAGCGAACCTATGGAGAAGGAGAGTTTGTCAGAACCACCAAACGTGCGCTAGTCGAAGCGTCGGCCGAAACACATGAATGATTGACGTTTAGTCATGATACGGAGAGATGAACATAGTAAGTACTGCTTATGCGATGGTTCGGCCGATTCGTTACGAAACGGTTCCTGCTTAATCGTGTGCTCTGTCGGCCGACCGGTCGCGCTAAGCCTAACAGGCAGTCTCTAATTGCTGACGCTCAAAATAACCACACTCGCGAGTCTCGGTTGAATCGTTGTTCGCATGTCAGGCATATGGTTGCAGAGCCATCATCACGGATTGGCATGTGGTTGCTTATGAAGCACGCACATGGTTTCACCGGACGGTTCAACGCATCCCAAGAACTCCCCCACTGTGCACCTATGGCATTGAACAGAGCCTTTCTCCTCTGATGAGCTCAATATCCTGCCGTCAAGCGAACTAGCCGCCATCACGATATAAGATCAACCAATCCCTCGTCCCGAACTATGATCATCGGCTACTCAATCCCGTGCATCGGCCTCCTTTCGCTCGAAGACACCCGACGATCTTAACGATATCCCCTCCTGCAAGATTAGCACCAATGTCTCAATACACCGCTTCCCATGTCGATACCCAGGGTCCTGGAGACGCGCGCCCTACTGCCCTCCAAGTTGTCGAGGACGAAGGCCTCATCGGCAAGCTCGACGGCAAGGTCGTCCTCCTGACCGGCGCGAACTCCGGTATAGGCCTTGAAACTGCTCGAGCCATCCACACCACAGGTGCTGCCTTGTTTATCACCGCCAGGGACTCGGTCAAAGCTCAGCAGACTATCGACATGATCAAGAACGGACCTAGCCATAGGTCCGATGCTCCTATCTACGCTATCGAGATGCGCCTGGATTCTCTTGCCTCTGTACGCGCCGCAGCAAAGTCTTTTCTTGCACGAAGCGACAAGCTTAACCTGCTCATCTGCAACGCAGGCGTGATGGCCACACCCGAGGCGAAGACTGAAGATGGCTTCGAGATCCAATTCGGCACAAACCACCTAGGTCACTTCCTGCTCTTCCAACTATTGAAGCCTGCACTCCTCGCAGCATCCGTGCCTCAATTCCAATCACGGGTGATATCTGTTGCTTCTTCAGCCCACCGATTGGGTCAGGTCCGTTTCCATGACCTAAACTTTGAGAAAGAACCCTACAACACCTGGGCTGCATATGGACAATCGAAAACGGCCAACATCTACTTCGCGAATGAGATCGAGAAACGATACGGACCCAAGGGCCTGCATGCCCTTTCTCTGCACCCGGGCATTATCCAAACCAACCTTTCTCAGTACCTTAGTAAGGAGTTCCTGGAGTCTTTGGCCACAAACAAGATGTTGCACAAGAGCATGAAGAGTATTGCACAGGGAGCAGCCACAACCATCTATGCTGCGCTGAGTGAGGAGTGGGAGGGCCGAGGCGGCAGATACCTCAGTGACCTCATCGAGCAGGAGCCAGCTGACACTACCGGAAATTGGTTGCAGAGTGAAATTGGGTATGCTCCCTGGGCTTACGATGAGGAAGCTGCTGGCAGACTTTGGCAAGAATCGCAAAGATTGGTGGGCAGTAACAGCGATTGATAAGGACGATCTTTCGACGGACGGATCAGAAGGGTATCTAGCTTCGACAGGATAAAGTACCCTCAAACTCCCAACACTAAGTACTCAAAGGATATAGAGCATTGAAAGTGCTGTGATCAACTCGTTAGCCTACAAAGTGATGTCTTCGATGGCATTTGTTCTTGTAGACTTGAATCCTGAGAGCGTGCCAAGCCAAGGAACCGGCATGCATCTCAGGAGAAGAGCTTTAGGGCAAGCTTGTAGGTTTGAGTTCGCCATCAGTCATGGCTTAGCGCCAAGACACCGAGCAACCTGTCGCACCTCGCAGTCTCCATCCTCTCTCATCGCTGACATACAGCGTTGCTGAGTTCACGACAACTCGATTCATCTCGACTTCTCTGTGCAACGTCATACAAAGCTCAAAAACTTAACGAACTTCACCGGCATCGGAATGAAGCGCAAAGCTCGCGTCATCACTGCTTGCACCGAGTGTACCCGTCGCAAAAAGAAGGCACGTCTTCAGACCGACACATTTGAAATCGCTCTGACAGAGTCAACAGTGTAATCGGCTGAGACCATGTGATAACTGTGTCGCACGAAATGTGCCTGGAAGATGTGTGTACCAAGATCCATCGTATGTGTATGGCACGATGACCTAGACGTCTGGAGCTAGGATCCAATGAATGTCGCTTATCCGTTTGGTTCCAGTGTATCTGACGCTTTCGAGAGGCCCGCTTTCGAAGAATCTACGTTCCAGGATCAGAGGAACTCTTCTTCTGGAGGCACTCCCGACTCGGGTCCAGTGCTAGTATTTACTGAGACGGAAGCACAGCTCGGATACTCCTCGACTGGCTACAACAATGCAACCATCTCTATCAATCAAGTGAGTCCTCAAAAACGTGCTATATCTATCCGGTACACGGGGATTGACAAGTGAAGCTTCTTAATGATCAATTGACATTGAATTCCGTCACGAAACAACCCATCAGAATGACGGGTGACCATCCTTCCTGGGCGCAATACTGGAAGTTAGCTTCTCAATTGCCGCCTCCCCCAGTCATCAATAATCTCGTGACGCAGTACTTCACAACTCTCAACTGGCAATATTGTATGCTCGAGGAATACTACTTCAATCTGTTGCTTCAACGATGGCTCTTGACACATCAGGACACCGTGACTGAGCTTGATCAAGAGCTGCTGTGCTTTCCAGCACTACTGTTTCAAGTCTTGGCTATCGCGCTTCGCTTCGCACCACCACAGGCTTATGCTACATCAGGGAGCGAACAGGTTCAGCAATCGACTTGCGTCAAGCTATCAAGATACTATAGCGATATCGGTGTCAACATGATCAATGTGCTAGGCGAGAACGGCAGAGGCGTCACCGCAGTTGAGCACTACTTCGTCCGCGCGTGGTGGCTCAAAAACAATGGTCGTAAAGCAGATTCATGGCATTCTCTCGGCACCGCCATAAGGTCTGTTCGCAAAACCCAAGCAAATATAAGGATCCCGGACTAACTATAACAATAGATTGGCTCAATCGCTTGACTTGCACAGTCAGTCTCCTACACCCACATCGCTAGGTGCCTTCTGGGAGAATGAATACAAGCGACGGCTTTGGTTGAATCTATTTGTTTGGGACAGGTATGTACAAAGCTGCTCTTGGGAAGCTTGCATGTTGTTGATAATCACAGTGGCATGTCCTTACTACTTGGTCGGCCCTGCATGATACACAGAAGCGACTGTAACACTGGCAGACCCCTGAATTGCGACATTCCCGCCGAGCCTCTTACAACGAACCCGAATGTGCTAGTCGCGCACGGTCTCCCTTTCACATTTGCAGAACGCTTGCTCCAATACGACATGGCCTGCAAAATTCATGATGCTCGGGACTTGGGTCTCAACCGGGTATCCCCCGAAACTTACATCCTGGTGCAAGACATGCAGAATCAATTACAGTCCTTGTTGGCCGCCCTTCCCCCTTTCCTACGACCTCATGATCCGGACACATCCTTCGACGAGCTATATCAACATCTGCCACTCCAGCGCGAAACTATCCTTACATCCATCTCTTCTGCAGTGTACTCTCTACACCGCCCTCATCTCGCAAGTCACGAAGAGAGTAGGCGTGAAGTGCTATCTAGCACGATAAGCGCACTGGAATCCCAACAGCGGATCTTCGCATTGACCCCAGAGCATCACTATGGCATGTACACACTCAGCTTCTATACGATCGATGCTGCTCTGTTGTTGATGAGCACCGCTGCGATGTACCCACTTAGCGCAAAGGCATCTATGCAACGTATTCGTCAGGTGCTTAGCAAAGCTATGAACAATCTAAGTGCAATGGCGCACCTCAATTCGATTGCTGGTATGGGCCTCACACTGCTAAATCGATGCTTCTCAAGGATGAACTCCTTAATAGAATCCAGTCTTGACGAAGTCCATGAGTCAAGCCGTGACTTGGGACCGACCTTGCAGGAGATGGCACAGGCTCAAGCGGCAGCGTTGGACAGTGACTTCTGGCCTACAGACCATGTCGATTCTGTCCCAAACCTCGACTTCAATGATTTCTTCAAGGAGCCATATTGGAAGCAATTCTTGGACTCGGATCTCTTGATGTCACCACCAGCAGATACTTCCAGGACAAAAGACGTGGACTCTTCCTTGTAACAATCTCCCGAACGGAGTTACTTTCACACGATGACACCTCCATATACCTTTTTCAATCTTTGCGTAGAGCGCATCACCATGAACTTCTCGTCACATTCCTAACCAGTTCTGATCACTGAAGAAATAGTGGAAGCAGCCCTTAGCGACTTGGGCTTTTTGGGACACCCTGTCCAGAAATGGTATCAAGTACCATGAGCATCGCGAGGTCGATTGATCTAATCAAACGCCCTTTTCTGATGCGCCATAGCAATGACGGCTTAGCAGCGGTCCTAGATATCAACGAGGAAGAACGCTCGAGTGTTCTTCAATCTGTTCCTCCATCTTAAACCTTGCTGACCTTGTCAAGATAACCCCAGATGAACCAGCGTCGATCTTAAGACGCGCCTTCTAGGAAAGAAAGAAAGTTTCCACAACTCGCTGTATGACATAAGTCGGCAGTCAAGATGAAGACGTCCAAGACATAGCGCAACAGGACCGAGTAAGTGCCACCCATCTTGGCCCTGAATGATAATTCAAGCCCTATACCGCTTCCCCACACTTGCCATGGGTGTACGCGTCGTACTCGGCTTGGCACAAGAAGCTCCGCTTCCTTCCCAACGGCGCGATCTCCTGGGAGAAGCACCACAAGGATGACGACCGGTTTTCGATGAGCCACTCGCGTCGCCATGTTCTCACAGTGTCTGATTCAAGATCTTTGCGACTCCCGAAACCTACGCGACGCGACACCCAAACTGCGCCGCTTCCGTAATGCCATTTTCAACAAGACGAGTCAGAATCATCATATCATGCCATCTTCCGCACTGCTAGGCTACCCAGATGGGATGAAGTGCTTGTCGGTGGCTGGTGTGTCCGAGAAGGTCCGAATCGATTGCTCCGGAAAGCACTCGCCAACTGGTATTAAGTTGGTCGATCATGGAGATCAAGCTGTCTTTCCCCTTGTTCCATGGCCGCCGACCACGAGTGCAGGTAGATAGTCGCGGTATAGCGAAGTTCGCTGCCACGCGGTCGTGAGACCCACATGTACTGTCAGATACTGCCAATCTACTTCTTCAAAACAATGGATATTCGCTTTGTCTCATCCAACAACATCGCATATCTTTCCGGTTCGCATTGCTGTTTCTTGTTCACTGGACACCGGACTCATCTTATCTCTGCATACTTTTCCTTACTCCACGCGCCATATCTGGATTGAGATCTAAAGGTGTCACATCACAAAGCCCGCTTGAATCTCGATATTGGCCTCGCGCTCATGACTGGACGGTCACTTCTAGCCGGACTTTTGGCTTTGTCATATACCCGCCAAACAACAGCCGAAGATGTCGGCAAAACCTTCGACACCAAGAACATACAAGCCTACGAGCACGACTTTGGCTCGTACCCGTACAAGACCTTTGAGTCTTCCGACCTAATATCTCCGGTGCTGCGACGACCCAACGACTCACCACAATGTTACGATGACAACTACATCTTTCTCGCACCTCGCGGATATGAGGTACCACATCCAGCAGTCATGATTATGGATAATGCTGGCGAAATGGTCTGGGAGCATTATGTGGAGGGTCAAGGATATAATCTTAAAGTCCAGGAGTACCAGGGCGAGCAGGTTCTCACGTTTTGGGTAGGCGATGATAGTATTGGTGGACATGGTGAGGGTGACTATTATATGGTTGGTCCAATGAACGGTATTTTACGATGAGCACCTCAGCTGATGGAATGTACAGTATAACTCGAGATACGAGGAGATTGCAAAGATTTCGGCATTGCACGGTCTACATGCGGACTTGCACGAGATGACCATCACACCACAAGGCACTGCTATCCTGACAGTCTACGAGATCTATCCCGTCACCATCCCTGGCTTCGTGGACGACACGGAAGTGATCTGGATCTGGGATTGTCTCTTCCAAGAGATCGACATTGCAACCAATGAGTTGTGTTTCCAATGGCGCGCTTCTGAGCACCATAGCTTGAACGAAACATATCGAGACATTCACGATGAGGGAAGAAGTCCTGATCGCCCTTGGGACTGGTATCACATGAACAGCATTCAAAAAGACGAACTAGGCAATTATCTGGTTTCGGCAAGGTATACTCATACAATCACCTACATTGATGGAAACACTGGCGCTATCATTTGGATACTTGGAGGCAAGCGCAACACTTTCGAAGACTTGAGTGATGGTAGAAGCAAAGCTACGGATATCGCATATCAACATTACGCCCGCTTTCACAACTTGACGGAGTTTCCGGTGCTGCTGGCTGATGAGATCGCCTTGCATCCGACAAAAGATGTAGATGGTGTGACTAAGATGCTGGTTTCTGCTTTCGACAACGGTGCAGATAATGAGGGAACAGGCTATCGACCTTCCAGAGGTGTCCTCATCGAACTTATATATCCCACCAACAGCTCCTCGACAGCGAGGACTGCTCACACCGCCAAGTTGATTCAAGAATACATCCACCCCGCCCAATTCGTCTCTTCGAGTCAAGGCAGCATGCAGATCATCCCCTCAAACGAGACCTCTGATCCACGGGTACTACTAGGATATGGCTACGTGGGCGTCTGGACCGAGTTCTCCGCCGATGGGCAAGTCCTCTGCGATAACAGGTTTTCCGCCATGTCTTCTTGGGGCAAGGGAGGCGTGCAATCTTATCGTGTACTCAAGGCTGCGTGGAAAGGCGAGCCGAGTTGGCCACCAGCAGTTGCGTTTGGGGAAGCGACGCAGCAGTCTTCAGTGTTTGTGAGTTGGAATGGTGCGACTGAGGTTAAGGACTGGAAATTGCAGCAGGCAAATGACGGGGCATGTCTGGATGATGCCTGGGAGGACGTTTCGACGACGCAGAAGACAGGATTTGAGACTGAACTGGATACCTCTGGTGTTGATATGCGATTCTTGCGAGTCGTTGGGCTGGATATTGATGGTGAAGTTCTTGGTGTCAGTGAGACTCTCGATCTTGGCTGGGAAATTGGTGCCAATGGCGTATTTGATGGATTACAGATACGTGGGAACAGTGAGCTGCAGCTGGCAGTGATTTCTGTTGCAGCGCTGGCTTTGTTTGTTATTGGATATGAGAGCTTTCGCCAACTCAAGAACTGGATGAAGATAAAGTGGCTGGGATATAAGCAGGTGCACTCGGATAGCTCGTTGGTTTGATGGCTGTGGATGCTTGCATTCTCGCGGTCACATAATTTACAGTTCATCTGCAAGTCAATGAGAACAGCTTCCGATAAAAAATGAGTCAGGTATGCATCTTTGGCCCGACGCGTTTTCTCGGACAGTAATCGATTTCGTCTACTTAGGCACGGGAATCGGAAATCGAAAATCGATCCGGCTGCAGATGCTGGCGAGGTGTTGTATCTAAGCCATGAGGCGTTCCACCACCGCGTGGCTGTCTTCTTGGCAGGGGATTTGTATGTAGGTAGAGACGTAAGCTTTGTACGTATACCATGTCTGGGCATGGCATGAATGCTTGATGAGTCGTCTGCCGACGAGGAAGGCTGAGTATTGGTCGACGGAGTCGGACTGGCGGCTTGCTTGTGGTTATCCATCCCCAGCGGCCCATGCCGATCTCGCGGGATAGTTATGATCTGACTGCTTCTACGTCCCTTAGTACTGTTTGACCATGTCCTTTGAACTGGCCTGGCCTACGGAGATGTGGTTGTGAGGGGAGTCACAATTGCTTATCAGCTTATCGCAATGCGGTCAACAAAAAGAGCGGGCCGAAGAGTGAAGTCAGATGGTCCAAGCTTGTCCGAAAAACAAAGCCCCTCACCAAATCCACGAGACGCGGGCTGCTCTCAACCACACCAGCTGTATCCCATACAACAAGCCGTCAATCACACATCAACATGGCAAAGGTCGCACAAAAAGCAGTCCTCATCTGCATTGACGGATGGGGTGTCGCCGGCGAGAACTCGCCCGACAAGGGCAATGCCATCCTCAACGCCGACACTCCCTGGATGGACGAGTTCGCCAAGGAGGGCAGCAAGATCACCGAGGGCTACACCGAGCTCGAGGCCTCGTCACTCGCCGTCGGTCTTCCCGAGGGACTCATGGGCAACAGCGAGGTTGGCCACTTGAACATTGGCGCCGGCCGTGTTGTCTGGCAGGACGTTGTCCGCATCGACCAGACCATCAAGAAGGGCGAGCTCAACAAGGTCGACAACATCATCAAGAGCTTCACCCGCGCAAAGGAGGGCAACGGCCGTCTGCACCTGCTCGGTCTCGTCTCTGACGGCGGTGTCCACTCGCACATCAACCACCTCCTCAGACTCCTCGAAGTCGCCAAGGAAGTCGGCGTGCCCGAGGTCTACATCCACTTCTTCGGTGACGGCCGTGACACCGACCCCAAGTCGGGCGCTGGCCACATGCAGACCGTCCTCGACCACACCAACAAGCTCGGCCTCGGCAAGATCGCTACTGTTGTCGGTCGCTACTGGGCCATGGACCGCGACAAGCGCTGGGATCGCGTTGAGCAGGCCATGAACGGCATCTTCAAGGGCGAGGGCGAAGAGTCGTCCGACCCCGTCAAGACCATCAAGGAACGCTACGAGCAGGGCGAGACGGACGAGTTCCTCAAGCCCATCATTGTCAACGGCAAGGACGGCAGAGTCCAGGGTATGTCCACTCCCTCCTTTTCCCCATTGCTCACTCTTACTGACTTCGCGGGCCAGACAACGACACTCTCTTCTTCTTCAACTACCGCTCCGACCGTGTCCGCGAGATCACTCAGCTCATCGGCGACCAGGACCGCAGCCCCAAGCCCGACTTCCCTTACCCCTCCAACATGCACGTCACCACCATGACCCGCTACAAGACCGACTACACCTTCCCCCTCGCCTTTGCTCCCCAGACCATGGACAACGTCCTCGCTGAGTGGCTCGCCAAGCAAAAGGTCCACCAGTGCCACGTCGCCGAGACCGAGAAGTACGCCCACGTCACCTTCTTCTTCAACGGCGGTGTCGAGATCCAGTTCGACAACGAGCACAGAGACATGGTTCCCTCGCCCCGCGTCGCCACCTACGACAAGGAGCCCAAGATGAGCGCCATGGCCGTCGCCGACAAGCTCTGCGAGCGCATCAAGGAGGGCAAGTTCGAGTTCCTCATGAACAACTTTGCGCCCCCCGACATGGTTGGCCACACCGGTGTCTACGACGCCGCCGTCATTGCCTGCACCGAGACCGACAAGGCCATTGGCAAGGTCTACGAGCAGTGCAAGGAGAGCGGCTACACTCTCTTCATCACCGCTGATCACGGCAACGCAGAGGAGATGCTCAACGAGAAGAACACCCCCAAGACCTCGCACACTCTCAACAAGGTTCCCTTCGTCATGGCCAACGCCCCCAAGGGCTACAGCCTCAAGAAGACCGACGGTGTTCTCGGTGATGTTGCCCCCACCGTTCTTGCTGTCATGGGTCTGCCCCAGCCCGAGGAGATGACTGGTTCCAGCTTGTTGATCAAGGCATAGAGGACTTTTACATATATGGATTGGAAGATTTTTTGGAGAGCGAATAGATATCCCGGCACTATGGCACGACTCATAGACGAAATGACACTTGATGTACAAACAGCCTGTTGACTTGTCCCTGTTGAAGTTGTCGGCACGTTGATCTCGTATTGAAAAAGAGTGGACCCCTTGACGCGCAATCCATCCATCCGGAAGTCCTTGGCAAACATTTCCATCGCGACTTCCTCGAACACCATTCTCAAATGAATCACGTCCTCTAGAGCCACGGCCTGCAATTACCAGCCATCACGTTTGTCTGACACAATCATGGCCAGTCATCACAAAACAGCTTCTTCCGGTTGAGGTGCGATGTCAGAAAGCATGGCGACAGCGAACAATGTCGACTCCGCCCTGGATCTGGGGAAAGAGACCGTACTCTCAGATCAATGTCCAGAAGCACGCAATATCTCAGCCACCAACCTGATCTTCACTCGCGACAAGAATGGCAAATATAACATCTGCGAGCGGTCACTTGTTCGAGGTATTCCACCACTGGGTATTGGCTTCCTTGACATCGCCAATTCAGGCGACTTTGCTGCCAATGTTTTCAACCATGTGCCGGTCCCAATCCACGCCATCGTCCTCATGGCTATTGGAGCTACTGTCGCACTTGGCATGTCTTTCTTCGCCCTCCGAGACTTCAGGCGCAGCTGGAAAAATATTAAACTCCTCAGAGAAGAGAGAAGGCTCTTGATGGCAATGGAGAGCGACAAGGCAGCAGAGCTGGAACTCAACCATCGGGATCTGGGGACCGAAGTCTTCGATCGCGCGGGAGTTGACATCGCCATGGGATTTGGAGCCTTTCTCATCGCCGTTGGCACTTATATGGCCATTGGAGGTGCCAATCGCAAGGTTTTTGTCGCGAGTAATTTGTTGTCGGGCTATGTGGGCAATGCTCTTCCTGCTTTGTATGGTCTCTGCAATGTTGGATGGTCTGTCAATGTCTGGTTTCGCGCACACAAACAGATTGTCGCAGTATCTATACATCTCGAAGACAGCGTGTCGAAAAAGCTTCTTTTGCTTCGTGGTCGGAGGGTTCAGGAGCATGCAATTCTTACTGCTATCGTTTGTCTTGTCTCTGGCGCACTTTCTATGGTCACTCCTACCCACTGGTGGCCATACCCTGTTCTTCTGGTCTGTGGTCTGGCGTTCCTTTACAGTACTTGGGTGTACAAGACTCAGATTGGATACGAGCGGCCTTTGCTCGCGAATGACATACCTCTGGATAGAGACTTCCTGATTCAAGAGATATGCTTCCTGCAGTCGGTAGAGGGAACCCTTCGTAAAAGCTCCAGCGCTTGGCTTGCACTTCATCTGGACGATCTGTCAATATCTGAGCTCCTGCAATTTGTCATTCGTTGTGATCTGCTCGAGCACCTCTGTTGCCAACTGCTGAACGAGTCATACGGCGTCAAAGCACACTTTGACACCCTGTCAACGTCTGCCACGACAGTCTCTGGACGGATGTTGTTGGCACTAGATCAGCCAGAACAGATTGCTGAGGTCATCAGCTCCGCACGATTCTGTCTCGAGCGATATGGAGTGAAGCAAATCAATATCCGAAAACGATACTTGCTGGAAGCTCTTGGCTCTTGCTTGTTGCATCACACTGGAGATGACAAAGATGGATGAAGTGGTGTTGCGGCCGTATAACTACTGCACAAATACCAAGATCCTCCCAAGTAGGGTCTGATCATCAATGACTTTAACCCCTCTTCCAATCAGAGTCGATCGTATATGACACTCACACCTCTATCAAACTCAACCTTGCCTGATCGGGGTTCTGCATTCACGTTTCTCGCACTCCGCACGGGACACTTCGCACCGTAGTGAGAATGTCGATCGTTGTTTCGCACCTCAAAAGCTCAGACACAGGACTATATCGTACCTGTCCAATGGTACTTTGCCATGTGCGCCGCTTGTCGTTCCTGCAACCCGTTGTACAACGTTATAGTGGAGGAGAAATAAGATCGGTAGACAAGCGTGGGAATGGCGTCGCGCCGGGCCGACGCGAAGATCGTCGTCCACAACGTCGGGCCCCTCTTTCAAGATACAGGTCTGGCAGATCCCCCTGCTAATTGCTAAGACTCTCCAACATCTGCAGATCTCATTCATGCTTTGTCCTAGTATGGCTAGTCGCTATACCGTTCGAGTTGTGAGATCTGGGAACATGGCCAACACGAGCGCAAGTCCTGTGCATTGTGTCTCTACAGGTCTTTCATGCCCACCCTAGATCAACGACACTGCACACCCACTGACCTGGTTCTGGTAACAACGACTGGTCATCCCAATGTGACCGCTGGGATCTTGTTACTCCATGAGCATCACTTCCACCATCGCATGTCTATTGGTGTGAAGATCTACTTCAACACTGGCATTGACACTACTCCTCGCTGCAAGTCGAAGATATAAAAGAAGGAGAGGAACCCGCATCTCTTCTCATCATCAATTCCTCAAACCAAATTCCTCATCTACTCAGCTTCTACCTTTCTCACAAACTACTCTCACAACCAATTCTCCAACATGCACTTCTCTTCGCTCTTCACCCCCGTCGTGGCCCTCCTCGCCACCACCGTCTCGGCCAGCCCCATCGAGAAGCGTGCAGTCACCGCCGACCAAATGGTTACCACCATCAACGAGATCGCCCAGCAGTCCAAGGCCCTCACCACCGTCGCCAACAAGATCAACCCCATGAACGGCGTTCCTCTTCTCGGCCCCAGCTCCGGCAGTGGCAGCACCAACTTCAACGATGTCATCTCTGGCTTCCAGGGTATCATTCAGACTGGCACCACTGCCATCCAAAACATGGATGGCACTGCTCCCTACACCGACGCTGCTGCTGAGCAGAAGGTTTGCGATGCTTTCGCCAACGTGAGCCTCCCTGCACCGTCCACTACTGAAATGTCTTCTAACGCAGTGTAGTTTGTCGTTGTCCACCAGAACCTGCTCAATGTTGTCATTGGCAAGTCCGGTCTTCTGCAGGGCATCTTCCTCGGCCCTGTCGCCGCTGTCCTCCGCTCGCTCGAGGGAGTTGTCGACGTAAGTGTTCATTCAAAGCCTCGATATGATCATTCATGACGCTAACGATGAATCTACAGACTCTTGCTTTCGGTATCATTGACTCTGTTCCTGTCTGCGCCGACAAGGCTACCTCGCAGAAGAGCTCTTTGGACGACACTCTTGGCAAGGCTATCTGCGCTTACACTCCCGCTGGCACTCTTGGTCTCAACCTGTTCTGCTAGATCACGAAGTTCAGAGAACTTTATAAGGCGGAGGAGGAGGAATATTAATGAGAGAGGAGAGAACATGATTAGTAATGAGACAGTGTATCTTCATTGAATGTGATTCATGACATTCTTACCCAGTTTCAATGTGCTCACATCCCTGTCGTGTACACAGACGTGGGCACGACTATTTGGTTACAAGTCCGAATAGCGATCCGGCGAAAATCTCTCGAGTTTAATAACGCGGCAATGTGGAATTAATCAATAGCCCAAACTCTCTTAATCATGCTATTTGTCCACCCAGTCATCGCGTAGATCTTCTACATAAATTCTCAATTGTTCCTCAAGACCTGTTTTCGCCTTCCATAGTTTATCGATTGTCGAATGCGTAGGACAGGGTTTGCCTACGAGCAACTCAACTTGGCCTTTGAAGCCTAGACTTTTGGCTATCCGGACGAGGAGCATAGTAGAATGGATTGATTCGATTAGTGTATATCGAATATGTCTTCGCGAGCGAATGCTTCAGACGATGTAACGAATATACATGAAAGACAGATGCAAAGGTAATGTAGGAGAGGGGAGCAGGTGCGAAGTGCGACGGTGCGACGCTCAAAATGACGTGAGAAAATACGACGGTATACGACTTTTGGCCAGTGAGAAGCAGCCGAATGCCTATCGGTGGAGAGCAGCGACTCTACGATCCCAAGACCTGTTTCATCAACTCCAATCATCTCGCACTTGATCTGAAAAAGCTATACCAATGGCCAATGCAGCTTCCATAGCCTACAATGTAGCAAGTTTCATCTGCGCTCTCTTCGTCCTCGAGTCCGGCGCCGATAAATTCATCGATCATACCGCTATCGTCGCTCAACGCACAGGTATACCGGAATCGGTCATTGGACTCCTCACCGCGGGCGCAGAATGGGAAGAACTGGCTGTTGTTGTGGTGTGCATCTTGCGCAATCGCCCCTCTCTTGCCGTGGGCAATATTATCGGCTCGGGCATCTCGAATATTCTAGGCGCATTTTCTCTCGGTCTGGTTTTCAGCGGCGATGGGGAAGTTGTGGTGTTTGATGCCAGTGCTAGAGTTTATACTCTGGTTATGCTTCTGGTGACTGGTTTGGTTGTCGTAATGCAGATTTTCGACTCAGCAGCGGCTTCGAGACTTTTTGGTGGGATCTTGATTGCGGTGTTTGTTCTCTATGTTGGGTCAGTCGCGTACTTGATTTCCAAAGGTCGCTTGACTGCACCCGAGTCGGACAGTGATAGCGACAGCGACAGCGACAGCGATCAAGAAAGCGATCACAACGATGTCACGAGCATTCAAGTCGATTCAACAACTCCTCTCCTACCACCAGATGAAATCCTCTCTGCCTCAGGTCACAAACACAGCATCACCTACCATATAGCCATCCTACTACTAGGTTTCCTGGCAATCCTCCTCAGCAGCTTTGTCCTATCCACTGCTTCCTCATCAATCGCTGAAGAAAGCGGCATCTCGGAAGTTCTCTTCGGCGTCGTCTTCCTCTCCATCGCGACAACGCTACCGGAAAAATTCATCGCCGTCATGAGTGGAAGGCGCAATCGAATGGGTATTTTGGTTGCGAATACTGTTGGGAGTAATATCTTCTTGCTCACTCTGTGTTTGGGAGTCTTGTGGGTTAGTACAGATGGGAAGTTTGATAGGGGTGACATCAATCCCGTGGAGATGGCTGTACTTTTGGGCTCGTCGGTGTTTATGACATTGATTGTTTGGTGCGGAGCGAGGTGGAGTCGTCTTGCGGGTGTGGTGATGCTTTTGGGGTATGCTGCATTTTTGGTCCTGGAGTTTACTACTATCGGACATGCTTGACGGCATGACTCATCCCAACTTGTGCACTTTTTGGTCAGATCTGTTTTGAAGTCAAAGGCGTTGTTAGTCCATATAGCTGCTTGTGGCTTCGATAATTGGTTTGAGTCCAACGCTATGAGTTGCCGGCAAAGATCTCGTTTGGCCACGATTTCTGTCAGTCGGAAGAGACCTTTTGACCAGATCAAGGAGCTCCATCGGATCTTCTCGGTCTTTCGCCGATACCAAACCACATCGTCGACTGGACTACTCGTCGTTTGCCCGCCGACTCCAACCTGCGCATCGAGGCCATGGCTCGCGGTTCACGTCGATCGTACTCACGCACTGGCTGATCAGCTGCAACCTCGCGAGCATCCGGAAAGAGTATCGAAGGTCACTTTACGGGGTTGTCGCGCGATATTCAGCTTCAAAACTCGTCCGCTCTTGCCCGAGTGCCAAGGTCTTCGCATATATCCTGGCCCCCGACGATGAGTCGTGTCATTGCAACTCAAGTATCCTTGGATGTCGGGATGTAGACTGTATTGAATGCTTCAAAAGATCTAGCGTCAGTCAGTAAGCTTCTCCGACCAGCTTGGCCACCTAGTCTCGATATCTCGGTTGATCATCCTCACATAAGATGTCTGCGATATGAATCCCGTCGGCTGTTTTGTTCATCTGGACGCCACCAGAGTCACGGCCAAGACTGATTCTCGTGAAGCCAAACCCAGACACAGCTGTTTGGCCTGCGATGTCGAAACTGTTGTGAGATGCCCAGCATTCTCAGCAGTTGACCCCCTGTAGGTGAAAAGTTTGTTTCTCGTGACTGCTGTGAATAAATACCGGATGGGTTCCCCTTATCAATCTGATCTTTTTTGATCTGATCTGATAACTTTTTTCGACTACATCCTTGTCTTGGAGACGTCTGCAGAGATGGGCTTTCTTAGCAGTAAGTTTTGACCCTCGATCCATGCCAAGTCATACCTTTCTGACCTTATCAAACAGAAGATGAGTCTCGTCCGAAGAGGACCGAGGCCGAGAAGAAGCTTGTAAGGAAACTTGGTTCGTGTCCTTCAACCTATGCGATATATCATCACCCCTGACCGTGTTATAGACTTCTTTCTCATGGTACACACAACCAGCCTCGTTTTTATGTGACCAATATCTGATCTCTGTCCAGACCTACTGCTGTGCCTGTTACTTCTTCAACTACCTCGATCGTCAATCGTTCGCCAATGCATACGTTTCCGGACTCCGTGAAGACTTGGGTCTCGTCGCCAACGAGTACAGTATTCTGCTGTCCATGTTCACAGCAGGCAGTGTTGTGGCTCACATTCCCCACGCTCTGGCCATCCAGAAAGTCGCACCTCGTATCTGGCTTCCTCTCATGTTGATCTTGTGGTCGGCAGTCACGATGTGTCTTGCTGCATGCAAAAGCTTCGAAGGCTTGTGTGCAACTCGCTTCTTCCAGGGTTTCCTCGAAGCCAGTGTTTATGGAGGCAGTATGTATGTCTTTGGCTCGTGGTATACCCCATCCGAACTCTCCAAGCGAGCTGCGATCTTCACCGCTGTCGGACAAGTTGGCAGTCTGTTCTCTGGCCTCATGATGACGGCCATGAACAAGTCTCTCCATGGCAATGCCGGTCTTACCGGATACCAGTGGGTCTTCATCATCAATGGCTTGATGGGCATTCCCTTCGGTATCTTTGGATTCTTCTTCTTCCCTGATCTACCTGAAACTACCACAGCTTCTTATCTCACCAAAGAGGAAGTTCAGATCGCTCACGACAGACTTGGACCTAGGAAAGAGAACAGCCACAGCATTCACTGGAGGACCCTGGTTGGTACAGTGCTCAAAACACCACACATCTATCTCTTGGCCTCCTTGTCGGTCATCTCAGGCATGCTCGAGGCTTTTGCTTTCCAAGGTATGTTGTTGCTTTGGATGAAATACAACAAGAAGAGATTCAGCCAAACCGCCATCACCACTTATCCTCTTGGTATCCAATCGGTCGCAATCGTGTCCCAGATTGGTGCTGGTATGTTTATCGACAGAACTGGCCAAAGAGTTCCCATGGTCGTATTCGCTGCTGCGGTCCAGCTTGTAACTGCCATTCTGCTCCTGCAGCCTCGTCTTTCTGATGGTGGTGTCTTTGCTGCACACTATCTCAGTGGTACTTCGTTCATCGTCAATCCCGTCATGTACGGTTGGGCCAATTCTATCCTCCAGCGCACTGGAGACGATGCTGCTCGATCGGTGATTCTGTACACCATGTCCATGAGTGGTCAGCTTTTGTACACCTGGTGGGGTATCGTCATGTACCCTGCCACTGACGTACCGTACTGGAAGAAGGGATCAATTGCTATGGTTGTTGTATGTTTTGCTTATGTTGCAATTGGTTTCGGTGTCAAAAAGGTACGTGCCTTGCTGCTTATGAGTTGTACTCGGCTGATGTGTTTCTAGCTTGATGATAAGACGAGACCGATCAGATCGGACATTAGTGACGACGAGCCCGTCGAGGAAGTCGTGGTGGAACAGCAAATGACGAAAATGAATTGAAGCATGCGATGAGAAGGCTGAGTGCTTCGGGTTTCTATCGTTCGAGCTTTGCATAAGATTTCGCGGAAGAACAATTTGTTTTCTAAACACCATCAACAAAATGATATCGATTAACGAGTATCAGGACTCCTAGCTCGTGTCCTTCAGCGACTTAAGATCCAGTCAAATAGTGTGTACGTTCATCTGCAATCTTGAGAAACTGCTTGGTTGTGCGCCTGCTCGACTGCCTACGTGTCGTTCTGGAGATTTGCGTAGTGGAGGTCTGTGTGGTGGTGCTTGCTCCTAAAAGACGTGCGCGTTGTAGTTTGGCAAAGCAATCTGCTTCCACATTCTTGTACGAGCGAGCAAAAAAAACTCACGTTTCGGCAGGGATGCTCACTTGGCTGCTTGGTATAACGGGATGCCGAGAGAGATCTACAAAAGAACAAAAGGAGGGGAAGGATCATGACGTAGGGTCACAATGTTCTCAACTCGAAAGTGCCGTTTCATGTTCTTGCTTTCTGCATTTTCACAAGCATACCTATCGCACAGAAACGATGTTACACACTCTACATGTATTCATAACTCTGCTTGGATTGGCTTCTGCCCAGTCGTCGTGTCGGCTCTCGCCATCAGGAAAGATTAAGCCTTCGGTGGCGTCCGGGTACAAATGGCAGGTGGTGGCAACAGGACTTGCCCGTCCGCGAGGCCTGGCCTTCGATGATATGGGCAGACTGCTTGTCGTCGAGTCTGACTCAGGCAGTCTGTCCGCGCATACCTTGGCCGAAGACGATGGAGGCTGTGTGGCAGTCGCCTCATCAAAAACTGTAGTAGAAGGCATGAGTGTAAGTTCTGCAACGAAAGAGATATAGTCATATACTGATATAGCTTAGTTGAATCATGGCATTGCTTTCGACAGCCAACAAAGAATCCTCTATGCCTCCAATACCAACGAAACGTACGGTTGGCAATACGATTCGGCAGCCATCTCCGTCTCAAACCAGCAGACGTTGGTGAGCAATATGTCTGGAACAGATCACAGCACTCGTACGCTCTTATTGGCACAACATGCTCCGGGGATGATGGTCGTCAGTTTTGGTAGTTTGAGCAACCTCGACCTCTCTGCGACAAACGTGGACTCTGGAACTGCGTCTGTAAAGGCCTTCAATTTGACCAACTTCACCAGCACATACACTTACCAGACTGACGGAGTGCTTCTGGGCTGGGGTCTACGGAATGAAGTCGGTCTGGCCGAGAACCCCGTTACTGGTGGCATCTGGGGTGTCGAAAACTCCGCTGACCAAGTGACTCGCTACAACGTAGATGTGCACGCTACCAATCCCGGCGAGGAGCTCAATTTTTTGGGCTATCTGAACGGGACCGCTCCCGACAATGCAGGCTCGAACTTCGGCTACCCTTGGTGTCTTTCGGCGTGGGATCCCACAGTCCTGCCCCAGAACGGAAGCATCCAGGTCGGCACGCAGTTCGCCATCGATTCGACCGCTGCGCTTGACAACCAGAATAAAACTGATGCTTTCTGTGCAGATCAGACGCAGAGTAGGCTGGTCTTTGATTCTCACATGGCTCCTCTGGACATCAAATTCAACGATACAGGCAGACAAGCTTGGATCACGTTCCATGGTAGCTGGAATAGTCCCAATCCAGTTGGTTATAAGTTGTCCTTAGTCAACTTCACGGATGCCGGTGAACCAGTGGAACAACTCACAAGCAAGACAGCAGCCACCGACATATTTGGGAACGAAGATAATTCAGTCTGTCCTGGCGACTGTTTCCGTCCTGTTGCGATGGCACTTGACAGTCAGGGCCGGATATTCCTATCATCCGACGCGACAGGTGAGATTTATCTCGTTACCAGGGACGAGGCTGCTGTAGGCACACCGACCGGTCAAATCAATGGCTCTACTACAGCATCGCCAAGTGCATCTGCGACATCGAGCTCAGCTAGGAACTTGTCTAGCTCATCCTTCATCCTCTGCATGTTTGGTTTACTTCTTACACTAGCATTCCTTTGATTGTTTCGTGGAAGGTTTCACAAGTGGTGAGCTCCACGCGGATGGACACGATGCCAGAATGGTAGCGATTCGATGCTTGCTACTTCGTATCTGTCTCTAGAGTATAAGAGATCGCAGACACAAAGACACACGAACTGCCTTAGCATTCAATTCGGAGCACATACTGTTAAGACTTCCCAACGCCCAGATATAACCCTTGTCTCATCTGCTTTCGCAAACGTTCAGCTGAGGTGAAATTGTCCCACAACGGGGCATTAAATTCTGGTCATGACTCGGAGTAGCTGTCAAAAGCTGTATGGACGTTTTTCATTTCAGTAGCGTCAACGGTTATTCTCGACGCGCTGTGGAACTTTCAGCCGCTCGTCTTGCGGGTCGCGCAGATACACTGTGCATCTATATCCAATGCCTGGCCAATACCTCGACTTCTAGAGGCATTGTCGCTAAGACGGCTGTCGCTACTACATTCGCAAAGCTGGGGGTCCAAGTACATGAGACGCTGCTCCGGACTTTCGGAACGACTTGACGCTCTGCACTTTCATCTAAAAGCAGCTGAAAAACGGCTCTCTCGCTCAAGTCCGTAGGATCGTGGATCTCGCAGGACGCAGCATCAATATTTATGGCGCACTCAAGACAACGTCTGCTAGAACGCAATCATAGAGAACGTCTCTCCTGTGTCAAGTTGTCACTTGCATGACCCACAACATATAAGTCGACATCGTTAGCTTTTTCCTCGAGCCTGGAATCACTACTATCATTTCACCAAACATCAAACTCGCAACATGGGCGCAACATTGTCTTCACCACAACTTGACGGTGGTATGGTTCCCGCCCCAGGACCCGACGCACCTGGCCCTTTCACTTCTGCTTTTTATGTTGCTGCCTCGGACACCAATTCTCTAGGTTTCACAGCAGACATGCAATTTGGCCGGGGTATAATGGCCCAGTATACTGATACTGCGAGTCTCGTACAGACCGTAACATGCTCTGCATTGTTTGACTCCACTCAACGTGATGATGAGGGGCCGCTGCCGGACCAATCATTGGGAAGCCTTTTGTGTCCAATTGCGAACACACAGATTGGCACAGGACCCGTGATCTTCACTATCGGTGGCATTTTCTATCCTGACGTCACGTCCGCTATCTACGTCGGTCCAACAACTGCCACAGTGTATGAGGAAGCGGCAACGATGACTCTAATCGTACCCGGTCAGACTACGTACTTGGCGACTGAGACTGCGACAATCTTCGATACTACGCAGACTGTCCAAGTTACGACAACACTTACAGGGAGACTGTCCGCTACAAATTGCCCAGATCTTCCAATTTCATCCCCGATAACATTCTCGACGTCGACGAAGACTTCCGCCTCGACCACCAGCACATCAAAGAGCTCCGTTGTGTCTAGGGGTCCATCATCATCATCTTCGTCTTCATCACTCTTGCGCTCCTCCATGAGTTCCCGTAGATCGTCTTCAAGTATCTCAAGGTCCTCATCGCCCACCAAGATGAGTAGCTCGTCGCCCTTGACGACGGGCAGAAGCTCTTCGAAATCGAGTTCCTCTTTGAAAACATCTTCCCTGAAGCCCACCACATCAAAGCCAAGCTCAACAGGGAAGATAAGCTCGACTTCTAAGCCGATCTCATCTATGTCATCCTCCAAATCAGCAACTCTGGTCAAGACATCATCGGCATCCCGGAAAATCAGCAGTACCAGCCTTAAGACTAGCACTTCCAAGACGTCCTCAAGATCCACAGGTATCAAGACGACTTCAAGAGTATCAAGCTCTTCAAACACTGTGCAGTCGCCTACGTCTAAGAAGTCGTCTCCATCACCAGTCTGCAGTACTGGAGCTGATCTAAAGTCCTTGTCGAGCTATCCTGTCGTTGCGAGCCGTCTTTGTCAGGAGATTGCAAGCACTGAACAAGTTTTCCCAAGCTCTATTTCAGTGTTGCCTGCTTCAAGATTATCTAGTGCCTGCTCCTGCTTCAGGAAAGCTTCATCAACAGGACTAAGCATTCCGACTAAAGCCCTGCTAGTAGAGAGATCGGATCCAGCGACAGCCAGCTCCGAATCGTTCTCGGCAACAACCCCTTCTGACCCGAGCCTGGTAGATCCTGCACCGACAACATCGTCCTCAACAGTTGATGTCGTAACGTCCATCTCTGGATACGGACCACCGACTATATATTCTGTTTCTACTACTACGTTGTACTCTCATACGCAATTTTCAAACAGGTACGTATCCTCTCATCATATGGCTATCGGCAAATCTGACGTTGAACAGGACTGCTGACCCGATTATCGTGCCGACAACTACCACCACAGTCAGAAAAGGCACCACTACTGTTACAAGCAATTCGACTGTGACAATCGACCAGCGCACATTACCTACAGCCTGTCTGTCTAGGTCCGGGCTAGCCACGGTTTCTCTGTTGCCGCGGTCGTCGACTTGTACCGATCTGAAACTTCATACTGCATTGCTTTGGGTGATGATGAAGAACCCCTTCGACTTCTGCGCTTACTATCTGACTGCCAACCGAAATACTTCACCATTAGCAGAGATGAGTGCTGGTGTCATGGAGGAGACCTGCAATTGTCTTATCACCCATAAGACTGCACATCTCCCTGTATTCAAAGTCGGACCTTCTTACTCACCACAGCCCAGACAGAGATGCAATCAGTCAGTAGCGTCGCTGATCAAGGGAAAGTACAAGGAGTCGCAGACGTTCTGTAAGTACTACACAAGTACTTCGCGAAGCATCTCACCATTCTTGATTTTGAAGCCCGTGGACTTGTTCGCGGGATGCAGTTGCCTCGAGCCCTAGAACCATCATGGCCTCACAATATCTTGAAGCGGATTCGACCAGCCAATTTGAACAGTGTTTTGATCTCTGTATAAGTCTCTACACCGTTACGATACTGTATATCTGCGGCAAGCATCTTTCGGTGTCTTGCATGCTCCAAGATTTAACCAAAATGGTTGGCTCACAGGAGTCTACGAAAGCCACGGCTATTAACCTCAGAAGCCTGATGCGGTGGCAAGTACTGGTGTCCAACATTCTCAAGCGCACCACTTCGAGGTTTCGTATCGTCTTTATAGACAGCCACTCCAAGAGAATATAGCACTGAGTTTTCGAACATTCTTGATGCTATGGTGTCATTCGCGCCGGACGCCAGATCAACACCACAGCAGTTATAGGATGTCATAGAGGAGTATATGCCTCGATCCACTATGGAACATTGACACCAATAAGTGGCTGGAGAAGGCTCTCGAGAAGACAATATCAGTACTTTTGAATCGACACCACTTCAAGGCGACGACGCAGATATAAAAATCTACCCTGTGTCTCCGAAGCTCGACCCAAACGTCGCACTCATCGCAGATCACCCACTGACAAAAATCTACCCCCGAGATGGGCGACGGAGAATAACACAAGGTGTTTTCAAATCTCCTTTTTGGGAATTTCGATTGTCAGGAGGATTGTGGTTTTATCTTGCCATTCATATGCATTTTGGGAATGATTATTTTACTCATTGAGCCTGGTACTCTCAGATAGAAACCCCACCTGCTCCAAAATATTGAGGGTGGTAAAGGATTCTCAGCCTTCTATCTTCTGGTTACATCTTGCGACATGCATGATGGTGTAATGAGAAATCTTGTCATGCTGAGGGGATGAAGCAAAGCTTTTCGGAAAGTGGTGCAAATACATTTTGAATTGAGTAAGCATAGCTACACTAGACTATATGCTAAACACTGTAAGGACTGTGGACAAATAGATGGTGACAAAACGATAATCCTGTCATCCTGCAAATTTTGTGGAGAGATGAAGGAAAGCGCTTTATGCAGGCTGGCATTGAGAGTAGTACTGGTTCAGCACGACACACTTGGTACCAGAGACACAGGTTCCGGATGGAGTTCCTTGGCCGCCGCACTGGCCCCAGACTGCAACAGAACCACTGCTAGATCCGCCGGCGGGAACAGTGGTGCTGCTGGGGAGGGCAGTAGACACGGGAGCTTTGGAAGGGGTCGCGGTGACAGACCCAGAAGCAGAACCAGAGCCAGAACCGGTATCAGCGCTGCTTCCTTCTGTAGATGAAAATGTCAGCCAAGCCTCTTTCGGTCAATTCGGACAGGAATGCTTACACGAACCAGAGACAGTGACGCTGGCACTGCCAGTGCCGCCAAAGGCCTCGGTGGCAAAGACCTGGTAGTTGTAGTCACCGGCCTTGAAGCCGTGCTGGGACCAAGCGTTGAAGTGGTTGGCCATGTTGACAGTACCAGAGGTGCGCTTGCTCTGGCGGACGGAGAAGAACTGGCCAAAGGTCTTGGTTCCGGAAATGGAGGGTTGGTTGACCTGGGTATGGGTGCAGATCTTGTAGGAAGAGCCGTCGCTGGTCAAGCTGCCGACCTGGGTGCCGGTGGAGCAAGGGTCGTAGCTGTAGTCCTCGACGACGTAGTACTCTTGACATCCCATCAGCGTTTTGCTATCGCTGAGGGTCGTGGATTGATCAACTTACCGGTCAAAGGGTTGTTCAACCAACCGTAGACGGCGTAGTAGGAGCTTCCGCTGGTCTGGTAGCTACCCTTGAAGGTAATCTGTCTGCAAAGGGTGTGAGTCAAAGCCGAGCCTCAAGTAGAATCCGACCAGCGCTGACCTAGAAGAGCCCTTGGTCCAGCCAAGGCCAACGACGAAATCACCAGGTTTGTTCCAGCTGGCAGAGTAGGTGCCAGCACCCTGGTTGTACTTGAAGTTGGCCAAGTTGCCGTTGTAGTTCTGGACATAGTTGATGGGAGTGGCGCGCTTCTCCAAACCAGCAACCTCAGTCTCGGCGACTGGGGCAGCCATGGCAATGCCAGCAAGGGCGGCGATAGCGGTGGTGAACTTCATGGTGATGAATAGAAAGGTGAAATGAGTGGTGTGCTAGTGTGGAAGGCTTGCTTGCTTGATGGAATGGATCAATCATTGAAGAGCGGACGCACTTCTTATATACACAAAGGTCGAGAACATCCCCTGTTTAGGCTAATGCCGATGCAGTGCAAGCAACATGGTTTAAGTTCGGTATTGATGAGCTTGAGCATTCTTCCAGAGGAAACACCTCATCAGTAGCTGGAAGTCGTAAGCGATGATCGCCGCAGCCGCCATGAAACACGCCAGTTCGTCTGAGATTCTAGCCACATGCTCGACCAGCAGACTAAACGTAGTAGATGGCGAAGGCAAAAATGACTGCATAGCTTGGTGGTACATTTGCCTCCAGCACGAGATGATGTACAGATGTGTGGTCGTTGATCAATCTATCCGAATCCGCCATAAGCAGGGTGATGAGTGGCTCTGTCAACCCGGATGGGGCCAGAGGAATCGAAGCTGTTGCGTGCAGTTACAATAGGGTGACAAGACAAGCTTCGGACCGAAGACGGCTGCTGCTCGGGAACCTGAAACTTCGCTAAACTCCAAACCAACACGCAATCTATGAAGAGTAGTCTCCACGTCGATCACGAACAATTGGCCTAGAATTGATTGGTGTGTTCCTACAACCTTGGTACAAACTTGGTTCCGCTTGAAATAGGCCATCACCTGGCTCGGTTGGATGGATTTTGAAGGTCGAACTACAATATATTCATAGTACAGTGTTGCACAGCACGGACTCACGTTCAAGACATGCAAATAGGTCTACTAAAAGCTTGACGATAGTGACAAGCATTTTCCCCTCACAGGCCAAGCACAATATATTGGTAGGGATGAGCAAAGCGATTCAAGCTACGGATACACAGTCACGTCAAATGTACGCAAACCAAGTTTCACTGGGGAAGCGAGATTTGCTCTGCAGCCAGGAATCCTATGGATACTCCCCACAAATTTATTTAAAGCCATCTTTATAAGAAACGTAAGGACTGCAGGCCCTTGCTTATTTACTTAATACGGTCGGGAACGGCCGAGATTTGAGTGGGTGATCCAAACAAGCAATTTGAAGTACGCACTATAGGTGATGCAGAAAACCCATTGTTAAACTACTGAGACTGCTCTATCCATTAGACTTTTGCTCTGCACTGGGAGTACAAACCGGAAACCACGGTATTTGGTTTTGGTGTTAGCTGGAGTTGATGAAGTCAGGTACTCCTGCGGCTGGGATGTCGCAACTTCGAAGCTCAGGTTTACCCGATCAATCTTGCATATGGAAGAGCCTGGATTATACTTGGGATCTTTGTTCCTATCATTCATCGTCGTCGTCACTATCGCCCATGACAACACCCAGTACCATGAATCTCTCGTCTCCGATGTCTTTTGTAATTGCTTGAGGCTCAATCGACTTTTGTCTCTTGTTAGCCACTGTCTTAAGCGTGCCTTCACGCTGCCTCTTGCTTCTCTTGATTTTGTGTGCTGCTTTAGTGGCTGCTCTGATGGCTTTACTACAGGTCGCCTTGGTGGTTTGTCAGAGGCTGATCAGTGAATCCATAGCCTAGCAATCCTTGTACATATTCGTTCAATGCCTAGTAAACGAGTTCTTGTTCTTCATGGACGAAAGCCTTATTGCTTGAGATATCTGCCAACAACTCAACGGTATATGCAACGGTTTTTGGTACCTGAGGGATATCTTCGAATTGGGCCTGAGCCTGTCCGTCATCGAAAGTCAAGTCTACATCTTCGTCCATAGCTCCTTCAGTCTTGGTATCAGAGGCTCTGCGACTGTTTTGCAGATGACGCTGATGTATAACAGACTGCTAACTCAAAGTACTGCGCTAGATTCGCCAGCCCGCCAGCGGCACTGGGTCTAATGATTTCGCAACGGCACAAGGAATTACGCAAACACAGCTATATGCTTGGAACCCAGCCTTGGGAGTCAACGGCGCGAATTGCACTTTACGCTGAAGGGAACTACTATGTGGTAGTTGCTGTTCGGATGAGTGGTAGCGAATCAAATGATGAAAAGAAAGCTGACACGAGACAAACTGGCATTGCGGCCAGTTGTATTAAGTACGCCACACCTATTGGCGTTGGATACAATGATTCTGCGACACAGCAAGGTGTAACGCAAGCGCAGTGGCATACCTCCAAGCCAGTGCTAGGTACAATTGGAGTGAGTTGTGGAATCGCGTTCTGGGGGCGAGACCATCCGTGCGTAGAAGTTGGTGGCTAGGCAAAGGAATCACAACGGAAACTCACGGATCTTGAATCTCCAGGGATGCTGTCATGCTTCCCACCGATATCGATACTGGAAAAACAGGGCATGGATCCCGGCTTACTCCACCAACTTGGCCTCCAAGGTGGCCTCCTTCCAAGCTGTTGAACCTGATTTCAAGCACCATAAATATCATCCTGATGTTCCTCATCCCATGCCAACAATGCCTTCTTACACTCCTTTCTCCTGAACTTGTGTGGCCATCCATGATCCCTGATGATCTTTTGCAACTGCCCATGATTCTCAGCATTCATCTCCTCATCCCACACTTTTTCCGACGACGCAACCCAATCCAAGTTCTCAAATTTCTCCCTCCACTCGGTCAACAGCTCTCCCAGCAATCTCGTCTCGCCGCATAAATTACGCCATGCGCGCGGATCCTCATCTTCATAATCGACTCTTGGCTCCATGCTATCGTTGTGTGCCCACTCTGTCACCGTACCTGCCAAAGATTAGCGTGGTTCGAGTCTACTTGTTGGGACAAATCACCATCAGTGGTATCAAGCAACCACCAGGAACCTGAATCTCGATCCTGGCTCATGGTAAGCGGCACCACCCAGCTCTTGATCTTCTCCTCGTCATCCTCGTACTGATCTGGACTCAACCTCTCCGCCGCATCGCCATCCAGCGGTTCTGTGAATGGCGCGGCCGAGTAGTCAATCAAGAAGGTCTCAAAGGCAATCGCGTATCCGTTTGGCAAGTCAGGATTTCGCAGATACGGGAGGTGTTTGAGAAGCGCAACCACCGTGTCGTTCTTGCCTAGTGGTGCGAAGTTGGTTTCATTGATGTTGGGCCAGCCAGCAGCTGATGGAGAGACAATATCGGATGCTTCTATGTATGGCAATCTGCTGAGGGCGTGGAAGTAAACTGACAGAGCTGTCTGGATGGCTTCGGGCTCGTAGAACAGAACTCTGTCGCCGAAACGGGGATCGGGTAGGTTGGGGGTCGCCATGGTACGTGATGATACGAAAGAAAGAAGGTTGACGCCTTAGTAGCGAAGGTCGACCAGTTGTTGCGCAATGATGTAGCCGAGCCGTCTGATCTACATGCTCGGAACGAGCTGATTGGCACACATTCGCACGGTTCAACCGGCCTTGTACACTATTTATACGTTCAATCTCTCATGCCGGATATCCTGTTTCTCACGACCATTCTATAAGCAATCTTCTCATTGTACAGGTACTGCCCCCTCTAGGAGATGCTCTTCAAGATGGCGCTGATTTGGACATAACACTATGTCGTACGTAACACGGCCAATCTTGTGCGTTTGACCTAATTTTCCCTGTCTCCCTCTTGATTTGAGACTATTAGACACCTTGCCAAATTTCTGAGCACGTTGTTCTAAATACCTTCAGTTAGCAGTAATGCAAGAGCAACGTGTACCATGCAATTGAGTCTCGTCGGGCAGCTGGTGACGTTGTACCCAGCCTGGATGCTATTAGCTTCTTTCTTGTTCGTCGCATCATATCATGTGTCACCTAGCTGACCTTGTACAATCTCCCTTGACATCGAAAACAGGCTTGAAGGCAGCTGAATGTGATTGCATCTGTATGACCCCGTCGTTCGTAGCTGTATACTTGTCCATTTTGTCTATAACAAAAAGTCCAACGCTAACTGGTTGAACTTTTCGGAGTCTTCCCAGTAACACCAGTGGCCTCCCCATTCGATGACAATGCCCTGCGCTCGAGAGACTTGTGCTTTGGAGTTCGCAAGAGAAACCGCTGCCAATGGTCCATTGGCAGGAAAGCATCCACTCCTGTTGGTGGCGACAACAAGCACATTAGTCTTATTTTCTGCCCTTCCCCCAAAGTTTTCTACAATGCTGTGTCGCCAGTCGAGTGCAGTGTGATCAGCCATCAAGTCGCCATACCATTCTGCATCGCCCTGCCTTGCGATGTCCAGAAAGAATTGCTCGTCGGCAGTTCTGACTTCGTCGCTTATGAATTCGCCGTCGACGGGATGACTTCTGTAACCCAAACAGCCTGCGATCGTGCCTTTGTACACACTGTCAGGATCATACTTCAGCGTCGCCTTCAGATTCGCTACAGCAGCTGCAGAATTCATGCCGCGATTCCCTTCTGCACTTCCCCAGCTCCCATCACTCGCGTAGTTCTGCATCGGCGCTTGGTCAACCCAGATCATGTGCGAGAAGACTTTGCTGCTGAACAACTCTGCATAGGACCACAGAATCGAGCAGCCGAGACTCCCAGCAATGCATCTGACGGTACCCGGTTCGGAGATCTTCAGATGGCTCAGAAGGTTGTGTAGGTCCATTGCCAGGCGGAAGACATGGAACCCATGCGAAGGCTTGTCAGAAGCGCCATGGCCTCTCAAGTCAGGTGCGATGACACGGTATCGTTTTGACAGCGCAGGGATGTTACGTTGGAAGACTTTAGATGAGCCAGTAAAACCGTGCAGCTACATGTCTTTACGTGAGACCTAAGGATGTGACGACCGAGTGCTAGATCACTTACGAGGATTAATACAGATTGCGACTTCGTGCCGATGTCTTGGTAGGCGATCTGACAGCCATCGTTCGTCTTGAAGAATTCCATGAGTGTTGAAGAGTCAGCAGGGCAAGAAGCAATGTTGCGGTCAGTACATCCGGAAGACGTCGCAAGACCGTTTTGGCATGGTGTTTTGCGCTCACCGACGCGTCTTTCATCTCAGCCAAGCCCACCCCCGCTTTAATTAGTAAACGAAATTACATTACGTAACCCCAGACCAAATTGCAACGGGGTATCATGATTTTGATGGGGAACATTCAGTCTCGAATAAAGCTTTTCGAAGAGAACATTTGGTAGCTAGCTAGAAGAAGCAGAGACATGATCGCATGACACTCATCTCACAGTCAAGCCGGGTCCAAATGCGGCTGTAATGACAAAATCCTTACGTTTACTCATGCATCGTTGTGTGTCACGAACTGCTAGCATAGTCCGACTAGAAGATATGCACTGAAGTTTGAAGATCTAGCACTTTGCCCGATTACCGAGTTCACTCTATGTCATTTGTCCTCATTGTCTTGCGCCTGAGACCAGACAATGACCGCTGAAAGAGCTCCAAGGTCTAATTGCCTCGATCTATCACAAGGGATGTGCTCGAACGAAAGGATACGGTTGTGCTTGGAATGTTCGCTAAGCACCCAAGCACTGTGGGTCTTGCAGGACGGTTCACGGACGCAACTATTTCAGCAAATGAATCGACTTGCACTCCAAAGTCATGAAATTAATTAGGTTCAATCATATCTTCGCTCGTTCATGATAGGTCAATCCTTGGCTTTGTCCGATTCTATACAATCAGATATGGAACCGGACAAATTGACTATAACTAGAATCAAATGTTGCTATAGCGCTTTAGCCTATTCGGTCAGTTTTGCAGTGACAACGTGCGTGAAGAACGGATGATATTGTAAACGAAACATCATTTAATTAAGCGCTATCGACCAAGGTCTGGTCCTGAATGAGTACTTGCGAACCGGTCTGATCAGTACCCGCACATCGAAAAAACAAGAATTGAAAGATACGTAACCCCTGGCCATGACTACCTTCTGGGAGAGGTCCAGTACGAATCTTAGCATGCCGGGATCGCTGCAAGCTGCATCTCTGTACAACCGTATCCGCCAGAGACGCCAACAAATAAATCTGGAACTGACGTCGATGGGCAATCAAAGAACCGTGCCCTATTACCGCTGGTAAAGACGCAGGCCAACGTTCCCACAGCACCAGGTACATCCGAGTCGCCTTCCCCAATCGAGCACAGCATATACTCGGCATCAGATAGGTAGGAATAGAAGTCGTCGGTGGACTGAAGCACGTACGCAAAGCTGTAGCTCGTATATGCAGTCCAACCATAACCGTTGTTCCCGCCGTATACCCTCTGACTATCGGCTCTTGTGATATAAGTGGACGCAGCGGAGGGGTCAGACACGAAACCGATGTATTCGTAGTAGCCGGGAGCATCCATAAGATCTTGAAGGTACTGGTTCGCTCGTTCGCCATTGGCAACGACAAACTTGTAAGACGTACACAAGGGGTTTGGAACTGTGATTGTGGTCGACACTGGGAGGGTCGCGGTAGTTTCTTGAGTCAAAGTTGTAGTCGTTGTTACAGTGTCAGTGATTGTCGTTGGTACTGTCACAATCGAAATGATAGAGTTAGTGAAGGTCGCTGCTGGAACTGATGTTGCTACGCGGCTACAGCCAGAGCTGATTTGCTCAGCGGGATACGCATCCAAGCCACTTGCATCACCCGAACCTGCTCTAGCATAGATGTCCGGATCCTGGCACGATCCGTTTGGATTCGCATATTGTGGGGAAGCGTCGGGGGGGCACGATCCATTTGATTTCGAGGGG